>DWAJ01004704.1:0-12517 GCA_018238005.1 Eurema mandarina
GTTGGTACTACTGACAAAGATTCTGCATTTTGGTCAAAACAGCAGCGGTGGAAAAGTGGAAACACTAACCGTTGTGCGAAATTGCAAACGTCAACGTCAAATATTGACAGAAATTACAGTGCCTGCTTAAACAGTGGTAAACAAATCAAATGTTATAATTGTAAGAAAATAGGGCACTTTAAAAATAAATGTCCCGAACTAAAGACAAAAAGGAAAACCTTTAATGCTTTCAGTGCAGCATTCATTAATGGAAACTTCAATACAAAAGACTGGTATGTCGACTCGGGTGCAAGTGCACACATGACGGCAAGTCGAGATTGTTTGCGGATAAATAAATCCGTGCATGATAATAAAGAGATACTTGTAGCAAACCAAATGACAGTGCCTGTTGTGAGTGTTGGTGAAACACAGATAACAACGAATGTAAATGGTTCTCAGTATGATGTAATTGTAAAGAATGTTTTATACATACCAAAGCTCACGACAAACTTATTATCAGTAAGTCAACTAATAGCAAATGGTAACAAAGTGTCATTTAAGAAGGATGTCTGTTTGATATATAATTCAATAAATGAGCTTATAGGAATTGCAAACTTAATAAATGGTGTGTACAAACTACAAATACAAAGATCAGAGAGTGCATTATCGGCCATGACACTGTGGCATAGAAGACTAGGACATGTAAACAGTAAATCTTTAGAAATAATGAAAGAAGGTGCTGTGGAAGGCGTGACTTTTGATAAGAAAGCTGATATTCAGATCAAGAACTGTGAAGTGTGCTGTGAGGGCAAACAGACTCGTTTTCCGTTCCCATCTGCTAATCATAGAAGTGATATACTACTAGAAGTAATACACTCAGATTTATGCGGGCCGATGGAGACCAAATCAATTGGTCAAGCAAAGTACTTTCTTCTGTTCATAGATGATGCCAGCAGAATGACTTATGTCTATTTCTTGAAAGAAAAGAACCAAGTATTCCAGCATTTCAAAGAATTTCGTGTTTTAGTGGAAAATCAAACGGGACACAATATCAAAATTTTGAGAACAGATAATGGAGGTGAGTTTTGTTCAAGAGAGATGGAACACTACTTAAAACAAACTGGAATCATCCACCAGAAGACTAATCCTCACACTCCACAACAGAACGGACTCTCAGAAAGGTTCAACAGAACTGTAGTAGAACGGGCTAGATGTTTACTGTTTGAATCAGACCTCGATAAAAGTTTTTGGGGAGAAGCAGTGAATACTGCAGTATACCTAATGAATAGAATGCCAGCTGTCAGTCTAGGCATGATGACACCATTTGAGAAGTGGACAGGCAAGAAGCCAGATTTGAGTTATGTCAGGATATTTGGAAGCAAAGTAATGATGCATGTTCCTAAAGTTCAGAGGCACAAATGGGATAAGAAGGCTGACAAATTAATTCTAGTTGGTTATCCGGATAATGTGAAAGGTTACAGATTATATAACCCCAAAACCAGGAAGATAACTACGAGCAGGGATGTTATTATAATAGAGAAAGAACACTCAGACACAGCTCAGGTAGTAGTAAATAATGAAAAAGTGTTGAAAGAAGTTGAAAGTTTAGAGAAAGAGAGAAGCATATCAGATATTTCAACTATAGATGCTAACGATCCAACATATATTAATGACTCATCAAGTGACCATGAAGATTCATATCAATCGGTGCATGAAAATGATAATGAGTCAACCTTAGAATCCATTTTAGAAGAAAATGTTCCCAATATACAGGAGCTTGGTAAGCGCAAGAGAAAGCAAGTAGAAAGATATGGTTATTCCAATCTTTGCATTGTAGATGAGCTGGAATCCTGTGGTGAAGAATTGAGTTATGAAACAGTTATAAATGGACCAGAGAAGGATCTGTGGGAACAGGCGATGGCAGAGGAACTTAAGGCATTTGAAGATAACCATGCATGGGAATTTGTTGACAAAAAGGAAGCTGATCGGGTAGTACAGTGTAAATGGGTTTTTAAGAAAAAATTTGAAAGTGACAGTAAAGTGCGATATAGGGCTAGACTAGTAGCAAAAGGTTTTACTCAAAAAGAAGGTTTGGACTATACAGAGACATACTCACCAGTGCTTCGTTACTCTACTTTAAGACTTTTATTTGCATTAAGTGTGAAACTAAACTTAAAAATTACTCATTTGGATGTTACTACAGCTTTCTTAAATGGATATCTTAATGAAAATGTTTATATGCATGTCCCTCCTAACTTAAAATGTAAAGAAAATTGTATTCTTAAATTAAAACGTGCAATTTATGGCTTGAAACAATCGGCCAGAGCCTTGAATAAAAGAATAAATGATTGTTTATTAAAATCTAACTTTAGTAGGTCAAAATTAGAACCATGTTTAAATACTAAAAGGAATCAAAATGAACTGATCATAATAGCAGTTTTTGTAGATGATTTTTTTTGTTTTTTCTAACTGTCAAAACATGGTAAATGAGATTAAGAATGTACTAATAAAAAAATATAAGATTAAAGACTTAGGACAGTTAAAACAATGTTTAGGTATCAGAATTCAAATATATAAAAACGGTTCTATTTCATTAGACCAAAAGCATTTTGTCAATTATCTATAAAATAAATTTAATATGACAAATTGTAATGGTGTCGATACACCAATTGAAA
The DNA here is from genome assembly GCA_018238005.1 of Eurema mandarina. Lineage (NCBI taxonomy): Eukaryota > Metazoa > Arthropoda > Insecta > Lepidoptera > Pieridae > Eurema > Eurema mandarina. Next base: position 2,655 of record DWAJ01004704.1, read on the forward strand.
ACAATTTAAAGCTAGAGAAAAGTGTTGATGTTTGTAAACAATACCCATTTCAATGGGTAGGAAGCTTAATGTATTTAAGTGTCTTGTTAGGCCCAGATATATCTTATAGCGTAAGTTTTTTAACCCAATTTAATAATTGTTATTCTCTTATACATTGGAAACATGCAAAACGTATTGTAAGATATTTAAACAAAAATAAATCTTATGGGCTTATGTTTACTAAAGATAATTGTAACTTGGAGGGTTTTGTTGATGCAGACTGGGCATCAAACACTGTAGATAGGAAATCTTACACAGGTTTTTACTTTAAGCTTTCAGGTCAGGTATCTCAATGTAAAAAACAGCAGACTGCAGCTCTTTCTAGTACAGAAGCGGACTATATGGCGATAACTGAGGCTTGTAAAGAGGCCATATACTTAAAGAACTTGTTGAATGAGATTTTAGATTTTTGTAATTATACAATAAAGGTTATTGTACAATGATAATCAAGGGGCTCAGAAATTGACAGAGAATCCATTGTTTCATAAAAGAACTAAGCACATTGATGTGCGTCACCATTTTGTTAGAGAAGTTGTTGCTGACAAACAAACATGTAAAGATAACTATCTGCCAACATCTGAAATGCCCGCTGACTTGTTAACAAAGGGCTTGAGTAGTGTAAAACATAGCTATTTTGTTAAGAAGCTAGGCATGCATATCATTGTATAATTTATAGAGAAAAATATTTTAAATATGCATTAACGCAATTGTTTATGATAGTACAGTTTTTGTTTAGGGTTTTAGATTATTTTGATAAGTTGGGGTGTTAAATTTATTTATCAAAATAATGTTATCTGTCATAGTAATTGTGTCATCTGTTTAATCTGTTTCATCTATTGTCTATTACATGATTAAAGTTAGTCTTGTGTGAACCTCTAAGCTTGTTTTAATACAATTTTGGGAGTAGAGCTGCAGAAGACTCGCCGCTGCTCGTCATTCACACTATTTCCAATTTAGTAGCCACACGATATTGTCAGTTTCACCTAATATTTGTATTCTAAGTTTATGTTTTAATTTGAAAAAGTAAAATAAAATATATTTCAAATGAATCTTTTTTAACGAAAGTCCAAGTTAGAATATTTTTACTTGCGTTTCAGTATTCATAGGTCATCTAAAACTGAGTTAAAATACAAGGTTATAACACTTTCCTTATAAATTAAGCCCAAAAGATTTTCTCTTTTACTTCTCCTGATTTTTCCTTAGTATCCTATATGATTCTAAACGTAAATGTAAATGTAATGGTCTTTTAAATATTAAAATATAATATTTTTCAGATACAACAGACGTAGACAGACGGCGGTAGGACTGTGCAGGATGCTTCGGCATTCCTCACACGTGGCGTGCTGGAGGAGTTTTCCTTCGCTCCGCGCTAGCACCGTGGAGGGTGTCGAAGCACTCCCCACAGATAGCGGGGATGAACAGCCAGCAGTTGTTGCGGTAAGTAGGTACTGTGCATGAGGTAGCTTCGGCATTACTTGCTGCTAGTGAAACTATAGTAAATCAATCAATTTTTGTGTGTTGATGTCACTCCATCCAAGTACTAAGTCCATCCACGTCTCTAGAGCATGTCCCATGCATGCTCGATGGGTTCGAGGCTTGGGGATTATTTCTCAAATATTTTAAAACTTTTCAAATTGAAATTGTTTTTATTCTGAATAAATTTGAATCAAATACCTTCAGAAAGTCTACATGGTGGCTACCACCGGTTCGGGAACTAACCCGGCGAGAAGAACCGGCGTAAGAAACTCGCACGGGTCCCACGCTTTTTACCAAAAAAGGGGGAAAAAATCATCTTTTAAAATATACAAAATTAACAATTCTGTAACTTAACATATGTATATATTAAATACATCATTGTAAGTCATATTATATTGATTTTTAGCTCTATTATTACGATACTTAGACCTATACAGATTTCAAGCTTTAAAATTGAAGAAAATCACCCTTGGAATATTGTGCCTTAACGCTCTTAGAAAAGTGATATTTTTACTTATATTGTAATGGTTGTTGTTTTAAATTAACTATTATTTTTATCCTTTTTTTAAAGCAGCAACTATGAGAGTTTCTTGTCACTTCTCTGTAAAAACTGCTTTCTGAGCCGATGGAAATATACAGTTTACAGTTACAGGAAAGTGTTACTATACGTAGTCTAGCTCAATAATCATGAACTTAACTTTCACATACTTTTGCCTTTAATAAATGGAAGGTTCTGAAAGAATGTAGTAGATATTATGTCATCAAAATTGGTTTAGTAGCTTAACCGTGAAAAAGTAGTAGACAGATAGAGAGTTGCTTATGTTTTTTTTAATATTAGTTAAAATGTTTTATAACTTCCTATATTACATATTTCTATAGATATAGATAGAGTTTTTCCCAAAAAATCCACCAATTTTTCGAATCAAAATTGGCATAATCAGTCGAGCTTTTTTGTTCTTGAATTTTATCGAAACAAAATAACAGAAGTTTATTTTTTATGTATGTAGGTGAACTTTATTTTTAGGTCATCGACCCCAAACAAAGCTGTCACAGCATAATTAATTTATAATATATTGAAGTGCCTAATTGAGACGTAGGTAACGTCAAACGGCCAAATTAATCCCACTTAATTACAAATGAGTTATCTATCCTCCATCTATGATATAATCATTTGCCAATTATATTCCTGTCACGAGTTATTATACTATTAATTGGTTTATGTTAATCCCTTTATGGCAGGAAGGGAAAGGGAGGGAAGGTAGGTAAAGATAGAGAAGGAACATAAAAGGGAACGTTATCAAAACTGGCAGATAAAGCAATGACGAAAAAAACCCAAATTCTAAATATCTTGACTGAATATATATATTTGTTTAATACATGAAATAAATAAAATACTAAACGAAAGTTAAATTGGTGAGAGTGGGCGACGTTTGCCACCAAACCGGTGCCCAGCCATGGCCAGATAAATAGTTCAACTGGAACAAAGTCTTTTAATTAGTTAAACAATTACAACTATTTGCAATCATCTTCAATTAATCAATTAATTAATTAATAAGTAAGAATCAGGAGTAAACCGTGTCACACTTAGCAGATGTGAACGTATCGACCTCCAAAACAAAAGTGGCCTTTTTTTGTGGTGAATCTCACTGTATTGCCTGAAGGGCATTTACAGCTTAGCGCGGACTTTTTGGGCGAGCCGAAGGCCTCCTTACCAATAGCGGGCATAGAGCAACAAATTTTTAACCTCTCAAAAAGACTTGCAAAGTTTTTCACGAACGTGTTACCAGCCATGTTTTACCTACCTATTTAAACCACAAATAAACCTTATCTCCACACAAAACCTTCAACCCGCCGTCATAGAAAATTTCGCATAAATAGCCATATCAAAGAGGCCATTCAAAATGAGCATTTGTATTCATTTAAAAATACATTTTCATAGCGGATAAAGGGAATAAAAGTTGAAAGTATTAATTAAGCCGCATGCTGTCCAATTAGAGATAGAATGAATGGCGCAATTTGAGCGTCAATCAGTTAGGTGAATGGCTAAAAATACTCGGCTCAGGACATCGGCTACGTTCAATAGACGCGGGGATTTGTTGCCCTCGGGGTGACCATGTGCAACCACTTCACGAGACATACGGCCCAATACTCATACGCAAATTAAATTTAAGCACGACTTAAGTCTCGTTATTTGACAGAATTGTATGGCGAACTGTCAAATCGGACCGGCTTAAGTTGTACTTAAATTTAAGTTGCGTTTTAGTATTCCGGCAATAATATTGTAGGAATATAATACTTCACTAGCGATCTGTCCCATACATTATGCTTGTACAATATAGACTTCTCTTGAATTACTCTATCTATTAAAAAAAACCGCATGAGAATCGGTTGCTTAGTTTTAAAGATTTAAGTATACATAGGGATATAGGGACAGAGAAACCGATTTTGTTTTATATTATGTAGTACTTCATAACAGATTATACGATTTACAACATGGAACACAATTATATCTCTGTCTCCTTTTTATTCACTTGCATCCATTGATTTTTTCAACACTTAATGCAAAGAATAAAAGAAAACATTAAAAACCATTTCCGACTACTACAATATCTATTTCCTATCATCTGCGTCAGTATAGTAACCGTCAATTACCTTTAGCGGTGAATGAAACCTGCGCAGAAGTCAAAAATAAGGTATCGAGGTAGCGGTGCGGCGCGCGGGGCGCGTGATCGTCGGGTGCGCGACCGTTGATTGGTTGTCCCAGTCGTGTTGTCTTTCTCGCACCCACGAGCGCGATTCTACCGATGCGCAGCTATTCTCGTCAATCGCTAAACATTCGTGACGGTTACTATACAAGATATTTTTTGTATCGTACACGTGTTTAAATATTAAAAAAAAACATAAATATATAAACTCTATGGAACATTAATAGACAATCCATAGACTTTCCAGTTATTCTTAATACATACACATAGTACGCCATCTTGTTTTTTGCTATTACCAACCACAATTTACAAACGTCACCTTTCCTTTGGTGAGCAAGGTGTGTTCACGTGAGGTTGTGTGGTCCCTCGATATAGGTCACACAATCTTCACAATTTCGTGAAATATCGTTCTAAAACATAAAAAAAAATTATAAAATTAACAAAAATCCAAAAAAATAGAAAAATTTTTAAAAATAAACGGGAATCGTTCAGTTATAAGTTAGTGTACGTAAGCGTGCAACGTGGTCTAAGGAATGCGATAGATAATCGTAAAGAGAAAGTGAAGTTTTTAAAGCACTAGAAGATTATATTAATGCTATATTTGTAACGGTTCCAATAAAATAATTAAAAATGAATCCTGGTCCACCTAATTATCCAATGGCATCATTGTATGTCGGAGATTTACACTCTGATATTACCGAGGCCATGTTGTTTGAAAAATTTTCTACCGCGGGTCCAGTCCTCTCCATTCGAGTCTGCCGCGATATGATAACTCGAAGGTCACTTGGCTATGCATACGTAAATTTCCAGCAGCCTGCAGACGGTAAGTTATGGTTTTTATTTCATATGATAACCTCAAGAATAGTTTTTATTTCAATATATTCTTATCGTACTTTCTTTACTTTTTCATTAGTCGTGTATCATTAACTTAAATTACGAATTAATAAATATGATATTGCCTAACATTACTTATTTGCATAGTGTAACATATTTATTTAGTCAGTTAAATTTAAATAGCACATGTTCATTATAAATGTATATTGAATAACAAAAGGAAACATTAATTATCAATTATAATATTTTATAACCCCTTTTGACACAACATGATTTATTTATAATGATGTTTATTTCAATATCTTTTATCCTACTTTCTTTACTTTTTCATTAGTCGTTTATCATTACTTATATTACGAATGAATAAATATGACATGGCCTAACATTACTTATCTGCATAGTGTAACATATTTATTTAGTCAGTTAAATTTAAATACCACATGTTTATTAAAAATGTATATTGAAAAACAAAATGAAGCATTTTATCAAAAATAACATTTTATAACTTTTTTTTGACACTACATGATTTATTAATATTGATGTTTGTTTTTAGCTGAAAGAGCATTGGACACCATGAACTTCGATATGATAAAAGGAAGACCCATCAGAATTATGTGGTCTCAACGTGACCCATCTCTACGAAAGTCTGGTGTAGGAAATGTATTTATTAAAAATTTGGATAAATTGATTGATAATAAAGCAATGTTTGACACCTTTTCGGCTTTTGGTAATATTTTGAGTTGTAAAGTTGCCCAAGATGAAAATGGAGCCTCCAAAGGGTATGGTTTTGTCCATTTTGAAACTGAGGAAGCTGCTAATAAATCAATTGAAAAGGTAAATGGAATGTTACTGAATGGGAAGAAAGTATACGTTGGTAGATTCATTCCTCGTAAGGAACGCGAAAAGGAATTAGGGGAGAAGGCTAAATTGTTTACTAATGTATACGTCAAAAACTTTGGAGAAGACTTCTCAGATGAAATGCTTAAAGATATGTTCGAAAAATATGGGCGCATTACTAGCCATAAGGTAATGTATAAAGATGATGGATCTTCTAGAGGATTTGGTTTTGTAGCTTTTGAGGATCCAGATGCTGCAGAGAGGGCTTGCATGGATCTTAATGGTAAAGAACTAGTGGAAGGTAAACCATTGTATGTTGGAAGAGCTCAAAAGAAAGCGGAACGTCAAAAAGAGCTAAAACGGAAATTTGAACAATTAAAATCAGAAAGATTGACTCGTTACCAAGGGGTTAACTTGTATGTTAAGAATTTAGATGACACTATAGATGATGAAAAGCTCCGCAAGGAATTTGCACCATTTGGAACAATAACTTCTGCTAAGGTAATATTCATTTAGTTAAAAAATCTAATATCCCAAATTATAAAATTCGAGAAGTTTTAATTAACATTAAATAATAAATTGAAATACAATAATACATTAAGTCTGTCTATAAGACATTTTAATTTTATTTCTACATATTAATTTCATCTACTTATTTATTTTATCTATATCTATCAAAATATATAAAGAAGTGTAGTTTGTGAAATTATAAGGGGTAATCTCAGGATCTACTGAACCGATTTTAAAAATTCTTTCACCAATAGAAAGCCACATTATTGCCTAGTATCATAGGCTATATAAAAAAAGGATTGTTAACATTATGCCCAACGAAGTGGGCACGGGTCTGCTAGTAATGTATAAAATAGTTTTGCTTTCGTCTTCTAGGTAATGTTAGAGGATGGCCGTAGCAAAGGATTTGGATTTGTGTGCTTCTCATCTCCTGAAGAAGCTACTAAAGCTGTCACTGAGATGAATGGTCGTATTGTGGGTACAAAGCCACTTTATGTTGCTTTAGCTCAACGTAAAGAAGATCGTAAGGCTCACTTAACTTCTCAATACATGCAGCGAATGGCTAGCATGAGAATGCAACAAATGGGTCAAATATTCCAACCCGGCAGTGCTGGAGGCTACTTTGTTCCAACAATACCTCCAGCTCAAAGATTTTATGGGCCTGCCCAAATGACACAGATTCGACCATCACCACGTTGGGCACAACAACCTGTCAGGCCTAGCACTCAGGCTGCTGCTTCTGCATATCCTAATATGCAAGCTCCATTCCGCCCTGCACCACGTGGCCCAACTCAAACCACTCTGCGCACTTCATTGGGTGCTAGACCTATTACTGGACAGCAAGGTGTGCCTGCGGCAACATCTATTCGCGCCCCAATTGTAACCAGTGGTCGTCCAGCAGGCTACAAATATACATCAAATATGAGAAATCCTCCAGCACCTCAACCAGCAGTCCACATTCAGGGACAGGAGCCATTGACTGCTACAATGTTAGCTGCTGCACCACTACAAGAACAAAAACAAATGCTTGGTGAACGTCTGTTCCCATTGATCCAGCGGATGCATCCTGACTTAGCTGGTAAAATTACTGGTATGTTGCTTGAAATTGATAACTCTGAGCTGCTTCATATGTTAGAACATGGAGAGTCGCTAAAGGCTAAGGTAGATGAGGCTGTTGCTGTTTTGCAAGCTCACCAAGCTAAACAGCAAGCCACAAAGAAGGAGTAATTTTATGCTCATATGCTGAGCTTATTTTGTTTTTCTTCTATAATTTCTTTTTTTTTTCGCTTTTTACATTGTAATGTAAAGAGACCCGGTCATAAAAATACTTTATAAAAATTGAAAAATAAATATTAAAAAAATGTGGAATGCACAATTCCTAAATATATACTTTATTATAGCATATTGGAGGTGCATCTACAACAAAAAAAAACATTGCAACTGTCAACATTTATATATATTAAGGCATATTATTATTATTACTGGCCACTTGACTATTTTGACCAAGAAGTTTTATTTAAGTTTCATCTATAAAGTTCACTTTCATTTCTATATCTTCGGAGTTGGCTTTTTGTTCTTGCAATGTATTTTCTTTTTTCTTGTGTCAGATACATAGGATATTTATCTACCATGATTTGAAGACATGGTCGCCAATGTAACTGACTATGTATTTGTATTACGTTGTTACATAATATATTCTGTGAAATAAATCGTCTTTTATTAAAATCCCTTTCGCAAGTTCGTAGCAATTGCCGTAAAATGTTTAATTATGTAAATAAACACATTCTTCACTAAAATTGCATATGTTAGCGGAAAGTGTTACAATAAATAATAGTCCAATAAAATAGAGCTTTAAATCGAAATTTAAGATAAAAGCTTGAATTTTTGATAAATTTTACTTTGAAAGATCCGTAATCGACTAGTGTAATTCTTTTTTAAATCCATTCAGGAGAAATTGTGATAAAGAAAATAAACCTTGTTTTTAAATTTAAGAAAAACAGTACTAGAAAAAAACACCCTATATGAAAGTTGTAGAACATAAAATTTTACATCATAATGATTATACATCATTATTTGAATAAAACAAAAATTAACCGAGATATGGTGGCTAGAAGATAACGTGTATCAACTTAAGGTAAAGGCATCTAATTCCGCGGTATTTCTACTGCAACTCAAAAGAATATTAAAAATTAAGCTTTTAATGTTTTTGTATAGGATTGATTATATTTATCAGAAGTATTATACATGTTATTTTTGAAAAATACAGTTAAACAGTAAAAGTTAATTAAAATTGATAAATAATATAAAAATACGAGTAAGTCCCAGGCACCTAATTCCGATTTAAAAATTCTAATTCCGATGCAATTGGTTCCTAATTCTGATTGCAAAAAATGCAATGAAAAGACTACTTGGAGAATAATACAAGATGTTCAAAAATCAAATCTTTATATTATTTTCCAATTTTAAATCAATCTTAGTCTCTGTCTTATAATTAAAAATTGGTATCACAATTTACTTACATTTGATGTTTAGAAAAATAAAATTATTATATTTACTTACATTAAAACATTAATATCATTAAGTTATTTTTACTATAAATATAAACATAGCAATAATGAGCATTACCAAGTTTTATAAAGTTAAGCTATAAACTTTTTTTGTTTTGTTATTAAGGATAAGTTACTATCCTATAAAAATATAACAGTGAATTACCGAAAACAACATAAAGGTACTATTATTATTATCACAAAAATAACATAAAAATACTTTCTATACGTAATAATATTGATATATATGTATATCAAATTTTATGACTATTATGAGATCAGAATAACGATAAACAATAGTACCTATTTATTAATGAATCCAAAAAATAGGTTAAATAACGTAAAATAACTGGAAATAAAGCAATACCTCAAAGATTAGGAATACAATTAAAAACCCCTAATCACATTAACCCATAGAAAACTATGCTGAACTGTCCGATGATGACAAAAAATGACAAAAAGTTAGCAAGCCAGTGCTTACCGCATCCTGTCTTTAAAAGTATTCTAGTCCGGGATCCCTGGTACATTTTTCCAATTGATTACTATCAGGCTAATTGTTGGTGAGTAGCTTTATTTTGATGAGACGCCCAATAATTTCCTATACTACCAAATATATATACCAAACTTTCGATTGTGGTAGCTAACAGAGGTAGCAAGGATAAAATATGTCGATTTGGTGATTTAAAAATATTTATTACTAACTGATTTTTCTTGTGTTATATCTCAAGATAATTATGGAAATTACTTGAAAAAATATTTGTCCTACAAAATCTATGGTTTGATCAAAGAGTCCCCTCTTTCCAACATGTATCGATAACGAGGTCATCGTAAATTATTACTAACCAGCTGATTTTTATTTTTTACTTAGTTAATTATTAGTATTATTTAACAAACATATTGTCCTACAAATTTCGTG
>DWAJ01004705.1:0-12511 GCA_018238005.1 Eurema mandarina
TGTAGGCCGCGGCCACGGGGGCGGTGTAAGCGGCCGCCACGGGCGCGGTGTAGGCCGCTGTGTACGCCACTGGGACCACGCCGGGCTTGGCGGCGGCGAAGGCCAAGAAGCAGGCGAAGATGAACTGCAATTACACAAAGTATATCATTTTTGGTATTTAATTAAACTCTTTAATAAGATTCACATAAATAAAATACTCGATATTATATTAGAAATATACTAATATATTTCAGATAAGTAATCAAACCGTTTGTAACGGATTACTAGAATAATTTTTAATATTTACATAATTCGTTTTTTTTTATGTAAGACGTAATAAATTGTAGTAATTAGAATGCTTAAGATAATTTGTCTGTAAACTTATTCTTTACAGTTGTTAGTGAATATATATTTACCAGTTTAAACATTTTGGTGATGTGTAATTGTCGACCGTTGATAATCGAATAATGTCATCGATTCTCCACTGAGCGCTTTATAGTGTATGTTCTGAAGGTTAGTCTCTGTACCCGAATGATTTGGGAACGAAAGAACTCTTATATTTTTCCCTTAGTCTTAAAGTTATGTTTAATACGTAAAAGTAAAATTTATTTGTTTATGAACTGAATAGGTACATATGTTTATAATTTTTTGTAGTATTGTTTATATAATTGTTGAAATAAATATAGTTTTAGTATTTATTATGGTACCTTGGTCTATGTTTGATATGTGTTTTCAAATGTTAAATTCCTATTCATAGATTCCTAGCCTATTTAGAACAAAATAACAATGCTTACTCTTATAAAGAAAAGACTTCCTCGTAACACAAACCAATCATCCGGTCTCAAGTAGGAAATTTTTAACTTAGTTATAATACCTTAGAAATGACATCTTAGACTTACAAGTTTTCAAAAAGATTGTTTTGCTATTGAAAAACCCGGAGCCTAAAACTATTACCTAATTACAGTGCTCAAATTATTTATAAAAAGTATGATATCAATTTATCCAGCAGCTCACAATTTTTATAAAGGTGGTTTCAATTATTTTAATTGTTCTGACTTAGGATCAAATTTTTATTTCATTTACAATACATAACAGAGTATAGTAAACTCAACAGCTTTCTTCTGAAGAAAAGTGGGTCAAAATTGAACCAGTAATATTGGAATCTATTATGTTAAAAAACGAGAACTTAATACTTCTTTATAATAATAATACAGATAGAGAACAGAGATTAGTAGATCTACATTAAATCGGCGCATTGACCTCCGCTGTGCAACGCTCAGTGGTGGCGTGCGTAACCCAGACACGCACACAGTGACCCCTGACGCAATGCGTTAGGCCTTGCATAAAGAAATGGACTACACATGTAACAGTGTCACTAAATTGACTTAAAATTTAGAAATTTTTTTTTTAATCTGTATTTATAAAACAATATATATTTTGTAGATTGTAGATCTGTTTAATAACGGTGAATGGATGGCGTGTGTAATCCAGATACACAAAAAGAGATATTATCGCAACTGTTGATAATTGCAAAATACCTGGAAAATCTAAATGTCAAAGCTAGCTACTCTCGACGGAAAATATCAGCCTTTCATCGCTTTGCATTGTATAAATCCTTTTAGAAACAATATATACTAGTTACCACGAATGTAAAACGATGAAGATTATTGATTCATACTATGTAGGATAACTTTTCGGTCCGAATAGCAAAATAGCTAAACAAAATACCAAAGCAACATCGATTGTACACCTTCTCGATTGACCCTTATTGTAAGATTATTATGATAAAATGTCAAAATAATAGTTACATTCAACTAATTATACTTATTTTATATATATCACATATCAAGGCCAAGTCTTGTAAAGGCAAACACAACAATGGCCGAGCATACTGTTACACTATTGCATACTATTGATCTAGATGCTTGTCTTGAATGTGTAGCAGTTCTTAGTCCCTGCTGTTAGCAAACAACCCACAAGACCACGTTGAGAATAATTTTATTCCTCAAACTGACTATTTAAGCTGTTAACGAATTTGGATTCAATATCACTCACTTAACATCTCTCATTCAGACACAACACTAAACAAAAACAAAATGTTCAAGCAAGTGAGTATTAAAAAAATCTAACTTTTAAAATAATGATTATGTATCATTAATTGATAGCTTAAGTTAAGGAGATATATACTAACATCACAAGTTGCAATTATGATTCAATGTTATTCATAATTTATAACTTCTTATAAATCATATAAGTAATATTAACATACGATCTCTCTATTTTAGGTAATCTTCGCTGCTCTACTCGCCGTCGTGGCAGCTAAGCCCGGAATTCATTCTGTGGCCTACTCCGCACCTGTAGTTGCACCTGCAGTTGCCTATACCGCCCCTGTTGCTGCTGCCTACACCGCCCCCGTTGCTGCTGCGTACACCGCACCACTTTCTGCTGCATATACCGCTCCCGTTGCTGCCGCTTACACTGCCCCCGTCGCTGCCTATGCCGCCCCTTATGCTGCAGCCTACAGCGCTCGACTCGCTGCATACACCGCACCAGTTGCCTACTCCACACCCGTCGCTGCTGCCTACAGTTCTCCTGTAGTTGCTGCTGCATACAGAGCACCTGTACTCCTCAAGTGATTTACAAAACGAAGGACTGATTAGATATGAATAAACGGTTGTGCTTATCTACATTTATCTTTTTTATTTCTCTATTTACTTATTAATGCATATACAATAAAAATAACGTACACACTAATTATTAAAATAAACATAGTTTTCCGAAGATGACAAATGTAAGAATTGTTTATTGAACACATATACGAAAAAAAATGCCAATGTGACACAGTTTTGACAGTCATACATTACTAAGGCTTCTATTTTAACGTAACAATAACATGTTGAATAGATGACATCATACATTTATATTGTTTTAGGCTGGCACTCAGCCGAAGACATCATGTATATGACGTCACACACCCTCCCTATTCAATGGCTTGATAACTCAGTTAAGCGTATTATTTAACGTGACATTTACAGGCATAGTGACAGGTAAAGGTCGGGAGTATCACTCTTCTAATCTATTTATATAAAAATGAAACTCGTTTTCCGTTGTCACGACATAACATGAAAACGGCTTGACCGATTTGGCCTTAGAATATCCCATAAGGTAAAGTTTAAAAAAATAAATTGAATATGAATATCAGACGCTGTAGCTTTTCTAAATTAATTATATTACTCTTACACAACATTAGTTATCCTGATACAAAGATTTTATTGATAAGAGGAACTACTTAGTATAAAAATTCACCATAATATATACCATAGGTAGTTAAATTGTTTGCTATTCTAAGTTAAAACAATAAAATAATAAATGCTACTAACCATTACTATGACAGCATACTAGTATAGCATAGATTTTCAAGTTAATCCATTACTTTAATCGTTTGTTATTTTCCCCTACAAATTTATGTATTTGGATCCTATCCCGATTTTACTAGACATTGTACTTGTATGGTAGATAAGGACGAAATAATTCTATTAATAAATAAAGATACTTTTATCTAAATCTGAACTGTCAAAAGTGTCGAATGTTGTATTTAAGATCTTTGTCATTTAACAAAAATGAATACTTATGTACATTTAATTCATCACATATATATAAAGAAAGGAGGCTTAACTATATTATGTTATATAATGTTACGTTTATGTTTTAATATAAAGGAGATTTAAAAATAAATTTACGTTTTTTTTTTAATTTCCAATTGCACCAATGTATCTTATCATACTTTCCTTAGGTAAATTATTTCTTCTACGTTTATTCAATTATAACACGAGTATAGATTATCTTATTTCTGTAATACATAGTTTTGTCTTCTATTTTTATTTATGTAATAAAAATCTAGGAAACTTAAAGTAAACAAATAAATAATTAGGTAACATTACGTCATGCGGTAGCTATTGTTTCAATAAAGTTGCTATTGAGGTTTCGACCTCCTCTGTGCCCTAAGGAATAATAATCACAGTTTACATTAACGTAACAACCCGTCTCGAGATTATTAGTTCATTTTACTATATACATCTTCATCGTCTTTTCTCCTACCTTGCTTTACTATTTAAAAGTATTTATTATATCATAAGTTGTCTAATTATATATAGTGCATTTAGTTTTCAAGTTTATATAGTGTAAAAAGTGTAAACAAATAAATCTTTACAGATCCTTGAATGTCAAGTTCAAGGTTGCGTCCAAATATGCGTCAACCTTTAAGGATATACATTAATTTGAATGCGACTCTAAACGCGTCGAATGTTCTACACACTGTACGGATCCGTACGATACGATTAGAAGAATTGTATGTACAGGATGTCTTCAAAATATTGACAATATTAGATATTGATATAGTGAAAATGCTGAATTATTGATATAGTCAAAATAGCTGTAATGTTGCAAGTCATTAAAAACATAATATTATAAAGTTATAAACGTTTTAAATAGATTTAAAATGTGTGTTTAAAGTTTGAAAAAGTTAAAAAATTTAAATAAAAAGTTTGAAAAAGTCACAAGCACACCTTAGTTATGTCTTAATAAGCATGATTTATTCTTACCCAGTTACGTAATTTAATGAAATATTGATGATTTTTTGTATGAGAAGGGTAATTTTAAGCACTAAACTCTCGTTCAAAAATCTTTATATACAGTATAATACAACATTAACACTTCGTAAAAAACATTACATAAATATTCATTTTCTATATAAACCAAACACTGAAAAGCGTAAAGCTACACGAGTGTTAATAGGAGGCGATGACCACTTTCCATGACATGTAAAAAGACATTTTCGTATCTCTTTGTAGCGAGACACGCTCTAACCTGACTACACCCTGTGTACTAAAATAATGATGTGCAACCAGAAATTTAATTCAAGTCGCGTCCAAGTCCCGATTGTTTGTCCTTGCGATCGCGAAGTGTAGCCAAGAATTGGGTGTCATCATACTCCTTTATATACAGGGGAAATATTCCTCAACAATCAGTGTTCACTGAACAGTTCTAACAAACCAACAAAATGTTCAAATATGTAAGTGTTTAATTTATATTGTCCAGTGATATTAATTAAATAACTTGAAGTGAAGCGACATTCGTCTCAGCTTTTTAGTTAAAATCTTTTAAAGTTAAGATTGGTGTTTTTATTATAAAAACTATAAACTTAGTATCATGAAGAATTTTCCAGATTTTATAATTTACAATTTGAATTAACAATTATAAAATTACTTTGTTTGGCTGTTATGTTTCAAAACCTTCAAACTCAAACAGAGTTAGAAATTAGATTGTTTTATTTTGTTTTACTAAATCACTGGTATGAATAGCCTATAATTAATTTATTTGTCTCATCTAGGCGCCTATTATTAAAGCATAAATAAACCATGCCACATTCGATAACATATTTTTTTGATGTTTTTCATGACAATAGTTTTATTATTTTTAATATTTCAAATCATTTTTCAACAGTTTAAATATTATTTTTTTACAGTTGATCTTCCTCGCCCTGCTGGCCTTCGCTGCCGCCAAACCCCTGGTGTACACCGCGCCAGTAGCTGCTGCCTACACCGCGCCTGTAGCCGCTGCCTACACCGCACCCGTTGCCTACTCTGCCTACAGCGCTTACTCCCCCGTTGCCTACTCCGCGTACACATACGCATCCCCGTACACCTACTACGTTTGAACGACCCGGACTTGACGAACTGGCTTGACTATTAAACTTGTATCGATGCGAATATTGCATAAAAATGAATAAATTATTATGTGAATCATACTTAGACGTTTTTTAAGTAACACTACCTCAATTCTTATAATTATAAAGTAGTAATTTCTTTCTCTAAAATGTTTTGTTGATATATTTAAAAAAAAAATTAATTAAAAATAAAATATTTAACGTATTAACGTAAATAAGTTTGAGATTAGAATGTCAATCAAAGTCTATTATAAAATGAGAGGCGGTAAGGGAAAAATGTGCCTTTGGTGCTCCCACTTAGCGACCGAAAGGCGAAGACATCGCTGATGAGATCTTATTACTTGACTACGATTTTCAATGGGAGGGTTCACAACCAATTCATCTTTATTTTATCCATCTTTAAACAGTATTTATTGATATGAAAACTATTGATAGGACTTTTTTAAAAAAAAATAGGAAATTTATTGTTTAGACTCACACAAAGCGTAAACAATTCATGCTTGTTTGCATGCATTTATAATTTTTTTTTAAGAAAATACGAAAATCCGTACTAATATTATAAATAAGACAGTATTGTCTGTCTGTCTGTCTCACTTTCATCTCATAACTACTATACCGATTGTTTTGAAATTTAGTACTCAGACAGGCTAGAGCCTGGGAAAGGACATGGGCTTATTTTAACTTGATAAAAGGGTTGTAAGGTTAAAGTTTATAATATAAAAGTCCACGCGGACGAAGTCGCGTGCAACAGCTATTACACAATAAATTTTATACATAATTATTTTTTTTGCGCGCCTTCTAGCTTACTATATGCTAACTGCAACGTGTAAAAAAATTAATTGAAACATTTAAGCTGTTCAAATTGATATTCCTATTTTCCCATTTTTTCTTTTAATAAACATAAAATTAAAAAATAATAATAACATATCACGGTGGTACGAACGATATACCTACACGTTCGCTGTCGTATTTAAAATGCAACGATATTTCTTCTTCTTGCTTATATATTATCTAAGTCATTTAATAACAATTCAAATGTGCATAATTTGAAAAACAGGTCACCGAGTCAGTAAATCTTAGTCTATCTGTCAGTCACTGTAATTTTAGTCTTGTTCATAGCTGTGTTTACGTCACCTGAAGGTCGCGAAAGAAAAGATGATTTCGGACATTTAGTTTAACCACATTTGCCATATCACAATATTATATATTCTTTTGTCTACGGGAAAACCATTCAGGAAGGCCTTGGCAATAGAATTCGTATACACTTGTCTATTCATTACTTTGTTCCTATTTGGGCTGACCAAAATATATAAGCTTAGACGTACTAGTGACCATCAGTTGACTTCTGGACGTTAAAGGAAAGTTTCAAAATGTTTTCAGTACTGGTAAGTACAACAAATAATATATTTACCAAAAGAAAAATATATTTTATTTTATTTATTTTGAGATGCTTATCTTTCAGTCTCATTTAAGTGTTTTTCAGAGTTAATTTATTTAAGTTATATTTAATTGTATGTTGTGCATTGTGTTCAAAACTAAAATACAATATTATTAATATCCAAAAAATCGAGCTATTTATTTAAACAAATACTTTTAAAGTATTAAATATTATACGATATAGTTGACAAACATTATTCTCAACTTAAATAGTTCAACATAACATTTACAGTAAATATAATCATGTACGCAGGAAATTAAAATCGTTCTTATATTTTTGAATTTAGACAATTGAATTTTATCAATTCATCTTAAAAACGACTTTAATATTATTAATGTTTTAGGTAACCATTGCGGCATTAATGACGGCAGCAGCCGCTGATCCAGCTGTTATAATAAGCAATGGACTGCTATCTAGCTATGCTAGCTCTCCCCTAACGTCTGCTGCGCTGGTCGCCCCAGCGGCTGGGCCTGTGGTGGCTCCAGTTGCTTCAGTGCCTTCTATTGGGTCAATACCCGCGATTGCCGTGCCCTATACTTCGGTATCTGACTACAGGTATTCGTATGGATCGTCGTTGAACTACCAGGACTATGTACCAGCGGCGGTCAGTGCCCTCACCCTACCTTATAACTTACCTTACGCATACGCAGCCGACTGGTACTACAGAAACTTGTAGGAAAATAAACCAATTTCATACTGTTAATTTTCATACATATATGTTGTGTTTGTAATCAATTATTTTAATAAATTATAATTATATCAATCTGGACTTCTTTTCCAATTAAACAATACATAACATTATGTGACTAATACAAAAGGGTAAGAATTTTATATTGCAAACAATTATAGATATACCCAATGATATTATATTAAATAGATATGTTATAAGCGCAACATTTTTAAGACGCAAAAACATCCTAATAAGGACGGACGTCTTACCTTTAGGCGATTGGTTAATGCACCGGATTAATGCGCAACTAACAAAACTAACTATCTCTTTTCTATCGTTTTGACTTGTATATGTATGTGTGCTGCCGCTGCTGTGCGGAACACTTTTTTCGGTTGATATGTTGGTGTACCTATAACATATCTATTAAGTATAATATCATTGAGATATACCCATTTCGTTTGAACTAGTCAAATATCCTTCAATATATAATTAAAAAAATGCATAAGTTGTGATGGATATCACGCAGGAACATTACAAGGCATTATTATGGCCCTGAATTAACACACAGGATATTTTTTATCCCGGTTCTGACAGAAGGGAAAACTGGTGATGCTACCCTCTTATGTTTATATATAAGTGAAGCATATATTATATTCAATTTGAAATGTCAAAGATATTGTTCTACAAACAATGTTACATTCAATGTAAGCATTTGAATTTTAAAATAGGCAATTACCGTAAGTGCGCTATAAATACAATATGCCAGATATTTATACATAAATTATTAGTTAATTATAGACTAAGATACTTCGTTTTTTATCGGTTATGTAGTTTTAAAGATGTAAGCATAGATAGGCGCATACAGAAGAAAGCGACTTTCTTTCATACTATGTAATTATTAACTTGAAATTAACAAAAATACTAAAGTATTAAAAAATCCTTTTTGATTCAAATTATTCTTATACTATGAAAAACCTTTTAAAATAATGTCTCTAAAATGTATTTATTTTTGGTGTGTGTTCTGTATGACAAGTAGAAAATAACATCGTATAAACATTAGTAAATAAATAAAAACAGATAAAATTTCTCTACATTTATTGATAGTTTTGGCTCATCGAAGTCAATAATCAAGCCGGGTCGGTTCAAGAATAGGATTTATAATTGAATAATATACAGATATAGGGGAAAGTCTGGCGAGGTGATAAGGGGTAAATATTTATCGAATAAGGTAGTTATAGGCGTAAGGGAAACCGCCGTAAGCAGCAGGCACGTATCCGTTGTAGAAGGCAGGGAAGGCTGCTGGCGCGGTGTACGCGAACACCTGGGGGTCTGGCTTGGGGTTGGCGAAAGCCACCGCTACCAGAGCGAAGAAGAACAGCTGGAAACAGACAATGATTGAAGTTAGAGATAAGACTATCGAATTAACTAGTTGTGGTAGTGTTCAACTTGTGACTTGGCAATAATAAAATCGAATTAACTAGTTCATTGTCATTCATTCTCCTTGTGATTTTATTGGAAGCAGAGTATTATTTGAAGCTTGTTAAAAGTTTAGGTTTATGGTAATTTTGTATGAATAAACGATAAGCCTTATTTATAACAAGCTGGAGACTACGACTTCATCCCCGTGAATTTTTGTTGTGCTTAGCTTTAATTGGTGAAAGAGTGATGCTATATGGCCTAGAACCTTGTTTGACTATCCAACACAAAAAAATCAATTCGAACCAGTAGCTCCTGAGATTAGTGCGTTCATATAAACAAAGAAACTCTTTAGTTTTATAATATCAAGTATGGACAAATATCAGAAGACTATTTGTTAGATCTAATTATTAAGTTATTTTTAGCAGAGTTACGTATACAATAAGTACCTATTGTATTATACTTAAGTAAGTACAAGTTAGAATTTATTTGGATGTCAAGATCATAATTATGATTATTATCAGAAAACTATATGCCTTAAACTGTATCTTGTATGTGACCAGTATATTTAGAGCACAACAGCGAAATTTGTTATGTAAGTAAATACGCGGTGTATATTTACGAGAAAATCTTGGAACATTTCGTAGGAATGATGTTTATTTAAACGTGTCGCAGTCTGAAGGGCAATTGGACAAGCCAATAGACTCCAAACACTTCAGATCCGATCACAACCAAATCTCTTACCTAAAATATTGATAAACAACGACTTTCTCGTCTCCTTCAATTTTTATAGCAATTATATACATCGCACACTTTTAAAATGGGATAAGAGATATTAGAATTATGTAATTCCAATTTCGTGAGACTGAGCTCTTATGACAAAAATGGAATTTTTGGATTACAAAGAAAAGTTTAAAATTAGACTCTAGGCTTTCAAGCTCAAACGGCACGTAAATTAAAGAAATGCTCCCGTTTAATAGAATTGTGCCCAATGTTTTATGAGAATAAGTTTAGCTATTTATAGGTTTATATCCAAGACTTCTTTTATCGTCGTATTTAAAAATTTTGGAAGCACTAAGATTTACCATAACATTGTACCTAGCGGTAAAAGTACTTGATGATAGTAATTTGGATTATCGCTTATAATAAGATGAATTAAATACTCATTACGGATTCTAACGACTATTAATTAAGGAAAAATTACATCAAGAATTAAGTAAGGAAAAATATATGATATGTTTCTATACTTACGATTCTGAAGAACATTTTGTATTGTCGCTTGGATGGGTTTCCACAAGTGATGGTGAGAAAACCAGTGCTTTACTTTATATACATGATTCTTGACCACGCCTCATTCGCTTCTGATAACCGTCCTTGATCTTCAGAGCAATAATCTATTCGATGTACTAACAGGTAACTATGTTAATACTTGTATCCGCATTAGGCGGGTTTAATTTGCAATAATCAATAACTTAGGGTTCCCTTTATAAGCAGCTTAAAATCTTTAAATAAAATAATATTATGCTAAGGAAGTGTATCATCGGTTGTAAGACATGAATTTGACTATTTTTTATGAGAAATATTTTCAACGGAAAATGAAATCACTGAAAGTTAAACTATATGACAATATAAATGCCAGAAAATTTTAAAGTTGTATGATATATATAACCGACAACGAAATCTTTTTCTGCACTCAATGTATGGCCAGCTCAAGGCGCGACGGGTTAGTAGGTATAAGGTATCACACTTTTACTGATACGAGTATGTGATTCGTCTGAGACGTCATTGCGTTTCAAGGGGTAAGTCAGAGGGCTTAAGGACTATGTTTCCATTCGTATCTTCCAATATCATGTCTTTTATTACGCCTTTATTTCCCTATAAAAGGATAACACATTAGTGATCTGTAACTATTGGGCGACTATCAATTGACAGCTCCAACAATTCTTCGTTCCTATAATTTAGATAACTTATTGTACTTTTCAGAACCAATTCACTAAACAGACCTATTGATAAACAATTGACTATACTTATTTAATTATATATTCATGTATTTGTATTCATTATTTTTCATACTTCTACATAAACTAGTTATTATGACCATTCTAGGCCCATAATTACCGTTAGCAATATTATAAAAGTGGAATGTCGCTGCATAAATTAATATTTTATAATCTAGAACAAAGTAAAAAGCAAGTCATACATATTTAATCTTATAAACATAAGTACCTCCAGGCTTTATTCACGTGCTAGATAAATTATCTTAACATATTCAATAAGTCAGAAGTGATACTAACGTATATGGTCTCAAGCAATTACGTTATTTCTTCGCTTAAAATAGCTTAAAAATGCTTATCATCGTATAAATCAAAAGATAATAAAGGGTAATTAAGGTTCTTTGTTGGAGCCTTTTTTCTATTAATTAAAATTTAAAAGATCTTTTTAGTGGCACCGATGCATATATCAACGAATATATGAACTTGTGTCTTTGTTTCACTACTTTACTTCCGAAATTTAAATTCAACAAATAAATTTTGATTAAATTGATTAAATTAAATGATTAAAATTATCTTTTTAATATAAAAGAACTGATTGATTATAACAATCAGGCCCAGCTGAACATTATTTTATGTTTTATTAACATAATTTATAGATTTCAAAGTTTTGATATTTTGATATTCAAGTTGCCTTTTTTATATTATTATATTTCAGTTTACGCTTAATTAAAAACCCGGTTGACAGCTGGAGATCAATACGATTAACATCGACAATTGCATTCTATAATATATATTTATAACTGGTCACGAACAAACCTGGATGAACTTGTAACAATTATATAAAATAAAGATATCAAGCAGACGATAAATTTTATACCTAATCGAATAAATTAAAACGAATTTACCGGGAAAAATAAAGATATTAGATTTCATTATCTCATTGTTTTCGGCCGTGGGCCATGTCCAATGAATGGTCTCGAATCGGTGAATTAGTAAATATTATGTTATAAAGGAAAATTAAGCAAAATATTTTATTTCATTGCGCAATATATGTTGTTATTTATGAGAAACAGAATTTGAGAGCGGGTTATATATTAAATAATACATGAATGATTTTTCTGTAAATTACTTAAATTGCTTAGTAATTACTTATTTATTTAATTTAACCTTTAAGTATGGACGTCATATTTTTTTAACACAATTGTGGACGTGGAGTCTCACAGGCTTCTATATGCACTAGATTTTTTTTTAGGAATTTGATATAGGATCGCTTTAAAACTAATAGAATA
>DWAJ01004706.1:0-12509 GCA_018238005.1 Eurema mandarina
AGCATTATTTTGTGATCTGAAACAATATAAAAATACATTTTATATTAAAAAATAAAACCAACAATGTAATATTTTCGTTCAAAAATACAAAAAAAATATATCGAGAACGTGTCTAGTGTCTTTAATCTTTATAAATGATTGCAAATTTACTAAAAAGAGATTCATTGAGCAACAGCAACAACAGACTAAAATATAGCAGTTGAAATATTGTTAAAATAAATTACCTCATTGTATATTCACCAAGTCGGGGGATATGCAGGTCTTGAACAATTTCGGCAGATCTCGATGTCGAAACTTCAAATTCATTTCTATGCCATGTTGAATCCAATGGCTGTCTTATAACTTCTTTATCGTCACGGCCATTTCTTTTCACGTATCGGTCATTTTCTTCTTCAGGATCATGCGATGGGACATTTCTGTAATCACCTCTTTTTCTATTTTCAGATGGAGTAACTCTGGGAACTTCAACATTACTTTTAATACTAGCGTCTATTTTTTCATAGCTACTTTCATTATGGTTAGATGCAACCATTTGTTCATTCCACCTATCTATCTGTCTTTTCTTACGAGTTTCATATATACACAGACCTATTAAACATGAACTTAATACTACGACGGCGGACACAGCCATTCCTGCCATAAGTGCTCTTCCACCAAAACCTTTCGTTGGTAATTTTCTCTCAATTGTTAAATTCAAAATAACTTCGACTTTACCAGCTCGGTTTTCTGCATTACAGGTATAAAGTCCAGAATCCTGAACTTCTGACGATTTTATGACTAAATTACTGTTTTGACCTTCACTTCGCAATAAAAAAGCCCTCCCAGAATTAGTATTAGTAATATTTGATAATAAACGCCCCGACCGCAGCCAACGAACTCTTGGAGCAGGAATTCCAGAAACTTTACAAGACAAAGTGACTTCATCGCCCTCCGTGCCTTTTATGTTGCTAGAAGATGTTGTTACTTCAGGAAGACACGCAAAATCTTCCAGATCCAATCGGTCCCATGAATGCTTTAATAATCTCGGTGGCAGTAAGCAATCTGGAACGATAGTAGCAGGAACATTTTTTCTTATCATCCAATCTCTTAGCGGCCGTAAAGCACAATTACAATCCCATGGATTATTCGCTAATTCTAAGCCTTTCAGTGATCTTAAAGGCGCCAACACTGCGACGTGAAGGATTTGGAGCTTATTTTTACTTAATTCCAAGTACTCAAGAGAAGCTTCCAAGCCAATGAAACCTTTTGGTTCTATTTCAGATATTTTACAGGAGCTAAGGCTTAGTCTCACTAGATGCGGTAATGTTGAGAACGCGTCATCTTTAATCTTAGTAATAGGGTTTCCACTCAGACGAAGCTCTCGTAGTTCTTGAATCGAATCAAAAGCTTGCGATGGTATGGATTCGAGACGATTTCGCGACAAATCTAATTCTACAAGGTTTACGAGAGCACGAAACGCGTACTGTTTAATGCTTCGTAGATTGCACGCCGGAAGGTATAGCCGTTGGAGATTGAGAAGACCAGCGGATACAAATGCATCGTCGCGAAGTGTAGTCAGTCGATTTTCAGCTAAGTCTAGAAGTTGTGTGGTGGGATCTAGGCGCGGGGGGACTGCGTTTAGGCCGGCTCGGGCGCATAGTGCTGACTCCTTGCCACTGCGCCACTTACATTCGCAATGGCGTGGGCATTCAGCGGTGACGGCTGCCGCCAAAGCGAGCGTCACCAGTACCCACATCCCCCGCGCCTGCTCAGCCCGCGCCACGCTTTTCCTCTTCACCGCCGACCGTCATCCCCTGCTCCGCCACGATCCTTCAAAAGTAAAAGTTTATATTTAATTAATTTATTTAGTATCCATTTATTAAATAGACTGCGTTATTTTCTTTAATATTAAGATATATGTATATATACGGTCTACGTGTACATTAATATGTAGATTAATTATGGTAAAATTTAAAATGCGAATGAAATTTACTATGACTTTATAGTACAAAGTTTAACTATGTACTAACTATATACTTTAACTATGATTACCTCAAATTCTTGGAAAACAGTCTTTGAAGATATCTCTTGAAACCTGAAAAAACGAAAAATTCATGTTAATAATGTCGAAGAAAATGATATTAATTAATATAAGTATAATTTTATTTTATTAATCTTGAATGTTTCCATTGTTCGTTCAAACTAGAAAATTGATTAACCCTTTTGTTATTCAGTCTCAATAACCCTAGACGCACAAGGAGACTCTATCCGGTGGGAACGATTTTTCATCTTCGTCATATTTTATTTGGAACTTTTACTTAAACGCTGCTCAATAAAAAACATCTTCAAAAGACTTTACAGTGTACTAACATTTGTAAATCTAGTCGTAACCGTTTAGTTTAATGATAAAAGAGGTCAAGTAACCGCAGTAGTGGTCTCAGTCGACTTGTACTTGCATTTTATTTAACATGTAAGCATATAGAACTAAAAACATCTTTGAGCAGCTCTACGCCTGTGAGTGGAGTGTATCGCCTCGTTTAAATCCTACTTTAAGTCTATTTAACATAGATCACAACTTAAAAGCCTAAAGCAAACTCTAAACTGAAATCGATAAGTTTTGAAGAACAAAGCAAAACAGATCTCACGTAGTCACTTAGCCAACAGCAGGTACTGGATTTACATAATGTCTACAGCGTGCATTTCTAAATGTCTACCCGGTTTACTAACAAATCCTTTCTACGCTTAGGGATTTCAAATCTTTCTTGCCGTCTCTGTTGCCGTAATAGCTAACAGACTACGGTATTTATTTTACAAACAACGCCGTTTAGTTAGATATAATTATTTAAGATAATTTTATGGATAGTTCTGTGGTGGCTTTGATCCGATTTAGCTTAGTTTTGTTAAATTAAACTAATCAAACTGCATGGAAACATGCTCTCCACATTTAGCCCAAATATCTTTAGTTAGGTCAACAGCGGTTAATAGTATGCTGCGACACAAATTGAGGTCGCATACAGTTGCGAAAGGTGGTGCTTGCTACAAAGGCTCTCAAAATGGTATTTTCCTAGGGATATAACCTCCTAGGTGTATGTTTAAATCGTACATGCTTTATTAAAAAGTAAAATAAACCAATTCAAGCTTAAATTAAATGTTGGATTTATGATAATCGTTATATTAGAGCTCTATTTATAAAATAATAAAACCCTGCTTAAATGAATGGACCTTCAAAAATGTATGTAATATAAAAGAGTTTATATATTTAATGGGTGTATATGACATACGCAATTATTTTATAAAAAAAGAAAATAGCGAACGTGCTTCCTGATTTGACCGAAATTATCAGGTTACTTTTCAAAAATTAAGTTTTGTTTCGACGATTTAATGGCGACATTCGCGTGTGGCAACAAAATAACTAAGGGTCACTTTATATGTGCCCTTTTTGTAGCATGCAATCGCGTGACGGCCTGCGCCAGGTTCTATAACTACGTTGCTTTACTGGGTACAAATTCATGCCATATTTTTAGCTGTGTTCATAAAATCTCACTTCTAGTTTACAATTTACACTGATGTGATAATCCACTTTTCGGATGGTACGCAAAGCAAACACCTCTATTTAAAATAATATTTGCACGTATTTATTTTTACAATACACAATTATGATTTATATTAAAATATTATTTTAATTACTATTTTGCTTATTAAATACCTTTCGGACTGTGCCAACGAAAATTAGTTAACTTCATGAAAAAATATACATTGCTTGCATAATTAGGCTTAAAGAACCAACATACGAATATAGTTTGTCTGAAATCTCTGCAATGCGAAAATTATAGGTCAATAATGCAATGAACTTAAAAATCAAGTAACGAAATATACCTACTTAATTACAGTAATTAGGCAGGGAACATTCAATATGAATCACAGTGATTTCATTTCCCTGCAAACACATGAAGTTGTTATAGTAAGCTTGTAGTATGTACATTAACATTAATAAGAGAAATTTAGGTTTTTATATATTGACGGGTGAATGAACATCGAACCCATGAACATTCGCGCGACTTTTTGCTTCGGCATTATGCTACAAGCTTTTAGAATTGCGAGGAGAGAAGGAAAATGAATTGAGTATAAAGGAGAAAAATAATTGTATAAATGAGGATGAAGAAAGGAAGGACGGTGGCGGAAATAGTATTGACACTTCTGACAATATGCGATATTGGTAATGTGCACGACTACAGCGCCAACTAGCGTCCACAACTTTTGTGGGTCAGTCACATTGACATTTAGGTCGTATATTTTTGAAAAGATATCGAAATGAAAAAATAAAAAATATTTTGGACTAACACATTGTTGTGATACCACGATTTGGGTGCAAAAAAGGTTTTGAAATCATTTTGGCCATTTAAATCAAATGAGGTAAGTCCAAAAAGTGTGTTTAATTTTGATTGTGTCAGGGTTTGTTTACTTTAATTATAGTTGTAGTTTTACAGAAAAATAAAAAGAAAAAGCTACTTTAATGGTTCCATTATATAACAGAAAATATATTTAAATGTTCCTGTATCGCTAGTAACAAATTAAATATCGTTTTCAAATCGAAATGAGTATCGTTTTGACAATCGGATTTGTGAGTGTTTTTCACAATATCAAATCTATTTCTGCCGTTTACAACACAACAACTACTGTAACTTATGTTTGTTGGCGGACTAATGCGATAAATTAATGATCTTAAAATGTATTATGTAGGGACGCTTTGCCATTGACAGATACATCTGATGTCAGAGCGCACATTATTTCTACTTTTGACCACCATGAGCGCTGCGATAGATTTTGTTACCCCCACCTAGTACTTCGCACCCAGCGAATATCTGACATTCGTTTTCTGTAGGAGCGTGATACCACCCCAGAATGCGAACTAATTCTCAATGAATAGTTTACAAGAGTTATTTTTCATATCTTTGATGTATTAACATAAACGTTTAAATATTATTGGTATAACGATTTGATTTTCAGCAAAGTCCAACTTATTGAAGGGACCAGATGAACCATTTTCTATTCTTAAATATATATCTTTAACTGCCGAAAGATGTATAAATATTCGAACCCTCGTATAAAAATAAATTAGTTTTGTTGCGTTACTGTAGTTTTATTTGTTATTAACCATAAAAAAATTCTTATGTAAACAGTAAGCCATAAAAGAAAATTGAGAATTATTCTTCGGTTCGAAATAAATGGTCATGAATAATGTATATAATTACCCTCAACAAAGACAACACATTAACATAGTTTTGAGAACAAATTGGAATGTTAATCGTAATTTTGTAAATTTCAATAAACAGTTACACAAATAGAAGGGTCAGAATATTTGCGTAGGTACAGCGCTCTAAGTAATTTAAGCAATAATTTGGGCAACGCGCATCCCGGGTCAAATATGTTTAATTCATGCAATTTATACTGTGTTCGTACATAAACAGATGCGTCCACATCATTAAGGGCGTAGTGTTCATCTAACATCGCCCCAATAAACACGAGAGGCGAAAGGTCTGTCCGTCTTCCAACTAGGAGCATAATCCCTGGGCAATCAGAAGGAAGGTCAGAGCCAATTGTAATGAGGTCAGGACGGCTATTTTGCATAAAACCAGAATCAAGTTAAATGAATGGGATCAAAGCATAGCCTTTTCAAAGTCTACCAGCCTCAGTATTAACAATTGTAATATTGTCTTATTTTGTTTAAGGGAGCAATTCATGAATTGGAAATAGACGATGTTATATCAAGAACAAAGTTCTTTCTTTAAATAATATAGAAATCATCACGTATGAAAACATGTTAAAAATAAAGCTGAAGTTATGCTAATATAGATAATAAATTACAAAAAGAACATGATCCGTATTAAACAAAATTGCACCACTTGAAACCATTTTAAACAGAATACAATGGATGCCGTAGAGCAATGCGAGGATTTGAAAATAGATATACACGATCTAACTTTGGTGCTTTCGTAACTATCGCCAACTGTAGTCGCGTAGTAACCATCTGATTTGCATAATTGATCGCGACTATATACTTCTACTCATTGAGCTATAAAATATCTTCTATTAGCGACAATTAAATTGTATTACGAAATGATTTAGTGTTTTAAGTAAAGCTTCGAAAATAAGTAAAATTTAATAGCAATCGAGAATATTCATTTTAAGAATTCTTTCTAAGTATGATTAAAATTACTATCATTTTACTATGCATCAAACATTGTACCTATTGCCACATTTATATTAAAGTATGCCCTAGGGCTTAGACTAAAACTATCCGAGGAAACCTAATAAAAGGGCTACTTAATAAATATAATATTTTTCCTTTAATTTTAAATGAAAACGGGGGTGCAGATTGTTTATTTACCATTTTCATTGTTAGTCTATAAGTTTGTTTAAAATTTACTTCAATTAACGTGAACTGAAAATTTTAATTTCAAAGTAATAATTTAAGGCTTAAACTTGGTAAACTTAACATAACTGTAATGAAGAATGAAACTATAAAGTTTTCCAACAATGTATGAACGTGCAAGCCCAAAACCAATTTAACAGGAAATTCATTGAAAGATTGTGGCGAAATTAGATTAGGGAACTTTTTGGGTTTCGGCAAATCCCCTTGGATTGTGTTTGTAAGCTGTGAATGAATTTATACAAGCAACTACACAATTAAGGGTATATTTACTTATGTGGAATCCAGTACTGTGAAATAGACGCGTTTCATAGGCTAAACATTTTCTATTAATAGTTCGTTAAAAACAATTTAAAAGTAGAGTTTTAAAATCCGAAATCTATTTGACAGTTTGATTAAGTTTGTTATTTTAGATGTTTTCTATATAAAGTACTTTACTGTATATTTTAAGCATTTTTTGTGTTCTCTTTAAATTATTTAGTTAGTTTGCCTCGGAGTTTACATCAAAAATGATACGAATATATAAATAATAATCAGTGTCATAAACCAAACGATTTATTTATAGCAATGGTCGACCGTGAAATTTAACGGGTGTATCACAACGCAATTACGACGAGTTATAAATGGGAACAATGAATGTTGAACGGCTACAGGGAGACAATATTATTGGCGGTCTGTCCCCATTCGTGATAAGGGTTGCCTTCATTTCAACGCCACTGTCATTGATCTCGTTACAATCGCGTAATTCAATCTTTTGGTACCAATTAATATTGGCAAATTTCGTATGTAGAGCTTTGATTGAGGTTATACTAAGTAAGAAACGTAATTGTGTATTCGAAACACGTTCACAGCGACCGCAAACCTCACGACTGGCGGACATCATCGTTTTCATGTCAAAACTGACCACAATACTTGATTAAATCATGTAATGCTGTCAGGCAGCTGGCAGACCAACAGAAAAACTCTCAATTTAACTTGTAACAATCTACTCACTTGTAAAGTATTTAATTTTAGTTAACGTTTAGTAATTCACAGAAAGGGATGATGATTGATGGCATTTTAATTATTATATCCAATCATATTTAGTTGCATAAAGTTTTCCTTCATATTGTATTTAGGTTTATGCATAATAAAAGATTAGCTTCTATGGCACACTTATTTTCATTAACACTAAGAGGAAGATGTATTTGTTAGGAATTGTAGAATACTAGTACTTGGCTATAAAAATCGTAATAATATTCGTAAATTCGTAATATTGAGCTTTAATTAAGTCCTATTATGTATGTTAAATAACGTCTGCAATACTAATAACATGACATATCAACGTTGTATTCAAACACTGAAAATAAAAAGTAAAACTTTCATAATAATGCATTATAAAGTTAAAACTCATTTTTTATGTAATATTCACGACGGCAAAGCTGCTAGTAAGAGGTATATGAAAGAATTTATGTCAGAGATTTTAATAAAACGTATGTCATTCTATAGTGGCACCAGGTTAAACCGGGACAGAGGTAATGCTTAAACTCAGTCGACCTATTTCATATTTCTAGACACGACACGCCGGAGCGGCTCTGATAGCGCTCTACCGAAATTTGATTTTTTGCCTCGTGCAATTTCTTTTACACTTTTTACATGTCAATTTTGATTCAGTGCCTTAACATTCTTCATTGCGTTATAGACAATAAAAGGTTCAGAGTAATGAGAAAAACCTATGATATTTAAGAAAAAAATTAAGCCTTTTTTATTGTATTCGTTCAAACTATGGCATCGTTGAATGCGATTAATTTATGAATACAAATATTTCTAGTTACTTTTTTAATAAAACCCTTTATTGTAAAAAAAAATACTACGAGTATGCCTTTCGCCATCCGGCTAAATTAATTTGAGCTGTACAATGTAGATCGAAGAGTGCACCCGGGGTTTCGAAATCGATACAAAGTAATATTTCATTCGTTTTGTAAGAAAAAATATTGAAAACGTTTGATTACTATTCACAACACGTATAACTTAGAACGTGCTTCGATTTCTGATATTTGAAACAATACAAGCCTTGTCATGAAAATACAAATCAAATTTCACTACAGCTATTCTCAAAACCACTTAGGGTCATGCCTAGCCATCCTCGAAATAAATATACCCTTCAGCGAAATTGACTCATATTAAATGTATGTTGATTTAAAATTACAGCTATTAGGAAAGTGGAGCAACAAATAAATAGGGCGAGCTTTAATTATGGAAAGTATTGTGACTTAAATCAGCACAAGTATTGTAGCATATTTTTCATTTAACTTAACGTAAGAGCAAGAGCACGTTTAATAGCTACGAACAATAATATATACGTAGGCTTCGTACAACATAGGGCGAGAAAACGTGGGAGACAGCATCGCGGCCCAGTTTCTGCTTTGTCCTATCATAGCAGTTGTCTCCGACGGAGACTGCAGCTGCTTCTCGGCGAGTAATATACGAGTGCAAAACAAAGACTTTGTGATCTCATCTTAATTTACACTAAAGGCAGCTATAAGTGGTTAGTTTAACTTTCAAACGAGCTTGTCACTTTGTCTGAGAGTTGACCTGACCTGATTACTTTATGAACCACAGCGACTTTTCAAACCCTTTGTAACTGTTGGTATTATAATGAATGTACAGATACTATTGGAGAGAATCGTAGCCATAATATGAAATGTTCGTCGAGTATATATTACAAGCAAACAATAATTATAGCGTTGCTTACATTATATATTTTAGACATTAGTATAAAGTCAAATTACATGATCAAACAAAATGGCTTAGAGTAACGTCGCGTCGTCAAAGTCAGTTGAAACTTGAAGGACGTTTATCATTATTACCTGAGATCTTACATATCCAGCCGCAGGTTACCGTAAAAATGTAGCTGGATATAGTTTTATTTGGTAAAACTCAAGAAGATGTTATAGATTAAAAAAAAAGATCTAGTGTATCTTTATGTATACATAGGATTAAACCCAGATATTTATATAACGGAAAGTTAAAATATATTATATTTTTTCATCATCAAAAGTATCGTCATTAGGTATATGTAGATGAAGTCATAAGGAACAGTAATCAAAAGGCAATCGTCAAAGTTAGTTTCCAAAAACATGGCACAAATAGTAAATACAGTTTTGAGTGAACATTTCAGTGAATGTGAGTCGAAAAAACAAACTTTCAGTCTGAGAGAAAAGTGGTAAGAACTTTTTTAATGTGTTTTTCGGTGCTGAAATCATTGCTTGGTTATAACTAATATAAGATGTTTTTATTAGCAAGCACTTGGTAATTACAACTGCATTTATATTTCAACTTGAATTAAGATTGATTAATTATTTTAATACTATTTCGGTAGCATACTAATAAAACACTAATAAACAAATCTAAAGCACCTAAATAATGTAATTATTGTAATGGGATTAGGGACTTGAGTCGCTGAATTAGCTCAACGGGCGCGTTTCATCATTCAATTAAATAGATCAAGCTAATAAATGTATTTATATAACAAATTTGTCAATTCGTCCAATACCTTCGTTGGAAATTGAATTAAGCCTGAAGCACGTAATGTAATTCTTACAATGACAAAACAAACTTCGTATCAAAAGTTCTATCTTCTGTAATAAGCAAAATACGTTATTTTAGAACCATTTTTAATGTATTATATTTATAACAATATTAATGAATAAAATGAAATTATTTCGATATAATTGTAATTTTATTTGAAAATAGTGTAATTATTCAATGAATGACATTCATATATTTTTTAAGGTACAGCTGCATCTTTAAAGTTGCAATCTTGTTATCATTTTATTAATTTTATTAATATAACCTAAATACAATTCTTGTTAGAAACCTTAGAAATGCGAATGCAATTAATTTTCGATGTTGTGTGAGCGACACTAATACTTCGTGTAATGGAGTTCAGGATTATAAAAAGCAATACGATATAACTATTTAAAATTGCGTTAAAAATAGTTTATTTGAAGCTAGTTTTTAGTAAGTAGTCAAACTATTTCATACATAGCTATAAACTCAAACAACAACAATTGTCCGAGAAGTTCTTTTACAAATAAAACATAAAATAAAAGCAGAACGTAAACCTTTCAACTGCATTTGAACAATTTGACGTCTTCAATAATAACCAATTCTATTGAAAATCTTTTGATGCCGAGGCGTATCTTTTAGTGACTTTCTTTTGCATTCTAAAGTACGATGCTAGTTTCCATTAACATTCTTGACTATAAAATAAACTATTTTCGTCTCAAAGTATTGCATAGCAAAGATTTTACATCTCGAAAAATAGTAATACGAAATGTGAATTGAATTAAAGTGAATTATAGAATCATAAGAAGATTCTTTTGATGACATGTATTCAAAAGCTATTGAATAAAAACATGAATATGCAAACATAATAAGCGTAGTATTCTTCAAGAGTAAGAAAAATAATATAGCACATGTACAAGTAATAAGTTTATAGAAAAGTGAATAAAATTTTCTTAGAATACTTTGAATAAATTAAATCAAATAACGCAAGCTCCTAAAAATAATATATTAATTAAAGACAAATACAATCGTATTTATTCTATCACTGAATTACAGATTTGTACCTTCACGATACAAATAATTCAATCAACGATATCCTATTTTTGGCAAAGTCTTGCGAGCTTCATGAAATAGACAAAGAAATCTCGTTTCCCAGTATCGGATCCATATAATATGAGGTAAACTCAGAAGCTATTTATTCGATATTATAAATAATTCAGGGCGCAGATTAAGTATGTGCATTAAATACCTAATAATAATAGTTACCGTACATCTGCGATCCGTAAACAGGTCTCCTATTGAGTCGTTTTAAAGATAAAATAAATAAATCGACTTTAAATGAATTTAAATCTGTAAGTGGGTAATTAAATGGCTATTATAGAATCTTTATTGGTCAAACTCGTAAGGTATACCTTTTTTCATACTTTCTTACCGCATTTATTGCAGTCGTAAATACCTCCCTGGTAAATGATTTCGTCGTCAATTTAAATTGCTTTAAATAGGACCCGTAGTTCGGAGAACAGTACATGTGAGAACTGTACGCAATAAAACGAAAAAAGAAAGCAATTTTCTTGTTTTCTGAACAAAAATACTATACTATTTTTCACAAATGTAGTTTTTGTTTCGAACATAGTGCGATTCTCTTGGTTTCTGGACTTAAAAAAAGAAAAACTAACTAAATCTTGTTACTCGTTTTGCTGATACAATCTGAATCATTTTTTGTTAAAAGCGGCGGCTGGGCCGAATAGCCGTACATATTATAATATCGGTACAACATGCAATTTCTTCGTATATTATTTTGGGTAACAGTTCACGTTAGTAGTATAGATGCTTGTACTAAATACACTTTGATATTTTGCAATAGTGCTGTGAGGCGCTATACCTCTATGAACTGTGAAAATGCAAACAAAACATTCAATGCAAAATTGCTAACAGAAAGACTGGAATAAAAGGCATAGATACGATGTATCGATCGAATACTTTTTCTATTCAGGAAATAGCCCAGAGTGCAATGGCTTGTTATCTGTCTGTACTTGGCTAGTTCGTTGCCCACTAAAGGGATTAACGCCGTAGCAGTACGCCATACGCGTGACATTTGCGCACTTTGTTACGTAAGCGCTACCTACACCTCCGTAGTACGTGAAAAGAAGCTATCGTTTGTGACATGTATTACATATAACAAATTTATGAAAACGAAGACTACGAAGGTACGAAGTTCAAAAAGCTGTCAAGGTAATATCGATACCAATATCGATTTTCTTAAAATTTTGGTTTAATTTACAATAAATAGTTGAATTTCATGCTTCCAAATTATTAAGGTGATATCAAATACGCTTGTATAATATATTCAGGAAAAAATATAGCGTATTGATATTGTCCTTGCCTGATCCAAAAAAAAAACACAATTTCAATTGCATTGTATGAAATAAAAATGTTCATATAGAACTTTTTAGAATTGTTTTTGCTATTTTAATTTTAACTTTTCGGTACGTGAGCCGATTTTCGTGTACGTGTATACAAAGGATATCCCATTGGGACCCATTGTAGATTC
>DWAJ01004707.1:0-12509 GCA_018238005.1 Eurema mandarina
GTGCGCGAGCGTTGATTGGTTCCCCAGTCGTGTTGTCTTTCTCGCGCCAATACGTCAATTACGAGCGCGATTCTACCGATGCGCAGCTATTCTCGTCCAGCGCTAAACATCCGTGACGCGACCTATACATAGTAAGATTTCATTGACATTCCAATGACTAATATTTGAATGTGACCATATGGTCCTACGCACATGCCTAGCCGCCACAAAAATTGGGCCACAACACATTCAGGGCCCAAACGATCACGAGCCTCGTGCAATCGATACAATTGTTCACGATTTAGAGTACCTTGTATTATGGTTGAAGGTTTAGGATACAAATGATTGTAAAGTTTGTACTTTCAATAACAACAATATATAATATTAAACTAGTCGCGTCCCACGGTTTTACCCGCGTGTTTTCCGTTTTCGTAGTACCTAATACAGGAATAAAAAGTATCCTGTATGCTGATTCAGGGTCTTATCTACCTACAGGCAAAACTTTTCAGTAATTTTTATATGAAAATGTAAGAAATATCCACACATCTATAAATCCTAACCAATCATTGTGTAGGATTTATAGATCATGTATTGAAATATTATCATGTGGGATAAAACATCTTTTTTTCACTCGTCACATTCTCTCATGTCACATAACTACATAATATGAACTATATTATATGTATCTTCAGTTTATGCGAATATGATGATGTTAACCATCATATTCCCCCACCGCTCTCTGTTAAGATAAGTTAAATTAAGTTGATATGTAAGTTATGTAAGTAAGTTAAGTTGTATTTTGGGATACTGTCTCGTGCATTTATCGATGTTAAGCTTACGTATTATCATCCAATGACAGTAACCTGTTTATGTAATAAATAAAATAAATAAATAAATGAATTTTAAAGGAGGAAATCCTCATGGGATACCCATGGATCTCGGGGAAAAGACCATGAGTTATGTCGGACTTCTACCGACCAAAACTCTACTGTGTACCGTTCTACGTCAGCGAGGTACCTTCGCAGACTTTTCCGCGACCCCTACAGAGGATCAAACATCCTAATGTTTTCATAATAATTCGACATACAAAATCCTATCACAACACTGTCCCAGACTTTTTCACCTTGTCACTCCTTACTGTCTATATTTAACCACTAGTATATCTGTGCTTATAAGCCTTGACGGTACAGGGCCACAGGCTACGGAAATATGATAAGAAATATATACATACCAACTAAACTAAAAATACGGTTAATTCCAAAACAGTTCAGGCATGAAAAATGTGTCACCAGCTAAGTAAACGCGACCGAAATGCGTATTTAAGGTTTCGTTTCACCTTGAATAAATTAAATATTATTGATCCTGAGTATGAGTGTGGTGGAACACTTTTCAAGTTGTTAATACAATAATATATACTGGAAAAACCGAACAGCTGTATTAAAAATACTTACACATTATTAAATTTTATATTATATAAATATCAACACAACCTCATAATGATACGTTGTAGAAATTATCAGGGTTATTAGAATCTAAGAGTTCGAGAAATCAAAGAAACATCGCATGCGTTGTTGAAACAATAAATGATAGATCTTTCAATTCATATCATGTATTATATATCACAGTTTTTTTTTTCTAGTATAGGGGTAAACGTCCTCGGCTTCATGAGGTCATGATAGTGGTCACCGCCACTAAAGTGTTTATTCTCTTCATACCTAGATACATTATAATCTACCGTCAAAAGATGCGTTCAATTGTAAAGTATCTAGCTAAGTATATACATTTAATATTTTTATTTTCTGAATTAGCCAGAAACATTTTAAAATCTAGAATCTACAACGACATTTTTTATATTTTAGAGTAACATTTTAATGAAAAATGGCCATCAGTTGGGATGTCTAACCTAACCTAACCTAACTTCTAAAGTACCATTTATAGCTATTGTCACGCATCAGAAAAACCCCGAGTCAGTTCAACCCCCGTTTACAACAAAACGTGATTCATTTCTTTGTTTAAAATTGTTACCTACATCGTTTTACACATTTAAAACTGGGTATTTTTTGCAAAACTACCTACACAATGTAACAAGGAAAGCGCTTATCTTATCATTTTTAAGCCACAAATAACGTTTACTATAATTTATAACCGCTTAATAGTACGGGGGAAAATATGTCGTAAGTAGTTAAGACTAAGGCTTATTTTTGTATATCGCGGATATACAGTAGCCAGTTTATCTATTTGTTGGTTGATTAGCAGCGATAATATTGTTATTGATCCCGCGATTCTAGAACTTTCGCACCTATCAGAATCAGATACCCATGTATGTATAGGCAAGTCCTTTGTGAGTCAGCTATTAAGAAAATGTTAGATGCATGCATGGACTTGGCTAAAACAGTCACAATGCAAACGGTTTGCTGTTTATTCGAAACTAAATGAGTTGTGCTTGCAAGGTTTGCAATTAGTTGGTATTCAAAGTCCTTTTTCGTGTTTTATTAATATACATAAATACATCTTTTATCTATTTTTTTATGTGAAAACGAAAAACTCAGTAGGAGAGTCGCCGTCATTACGAGCCTTTAAAAAGGAATATGGAACAAATATAAAGGAAATATCTAATAAGAGCATGGTTTTCCATCTTGGCTAAAATTTGCTTAATTTTATCTATTTTGGGTAATAAGTGTGAACGATAACAGTATTTATTTTTAGCATACCTTTAATACATACATACAAGTACATATACCTTAGGTAACACCTTGAAGCTGGGACAAAAAACTTAACATGCGTCATTTAACTATTCTTCGGCTAACAATTTATGCTAAATACAATTGAACCCTCGTGTATATTGAAATTTCCGTTTGAAACGAGACACCATACTGTTCCATAGTTATTGTGTATATTAATTCGTACTCTTCACAATAGAGAAAATAAATATAAATATAGCCATTCTAGTTAGTTTAGACTAGTTTCCTCTGGTTATGAAAGACTCATTTATAAAAAGCGTAGATGTGTATTACGCACAACTTTAAGTCTTAAATAATTCAGTTACACATTGCTTTAATTTTTTATGGCTATTTTTAATTTTTATTTTCCTCATAATTATCGGATCCGTTGCAGGATTATTTCCAGGCCCTACAACAACTTGGATCTCCTATGCAGACCTCTAAAACCGCACCTGACACCTCTTAAAGAGCATACTCGTATTTTCTTACGATCAGGCGATGGGGAAAGTAGAAGGGAGAAGATGCGCTGGTAGAAGGAAAAAATCGTGGTTGCGCAACATCCGGGAGTGGACTGGGATAGCCACCGTCGAGCACCTGTTTCGGTTGGCTGGCGACAGACGTAAATTCAAAGAGCTGATGGCAAACCTCCAGTAATGGAGTGCCACCTTAAGAAGAAGAAGAAAATTATTAGACATGAGTTCTTACTAAAATAATAAATCATTAGGAACCTGCTACCTAGCTAAGTCTTTATTATAAATACGATCTATGGCTTATAATTAATGGAAAGTGGATTTCCTTATTTTAATTGTAAGAAGTAATTATTATATACTAGCTGGCCCAGCATGACTTCGTTCACGCTGTACTCATGGTTCCCTAAATCTTGTACCCTAATTCTACAATTGCAAATCATTTTCGTACATTTAGGTCTATCCTAATAATCATGTTTTAGCTGTTATCAAGTTATGCGCTTTCCAACACATTTTGTGCTTCATATTAATAGTATAGATTAATATCTGGCCCCACGCGATGCTATCATTTACGGGTATGAAAAACATATGTTGTCCGATTCTCAGACCTAACGGACACGTACACAAAATTTCACGAAAATCGATCGAGCCATTACGGAGAAGTATAATTACAAACACCGTGAAAAGATAATTTTTATACAGGGTTGATGCGACACATGGGCATTTAATTAAACCACGTATATATAGTAAAACGTACCTAATACTGTCGAATAATTCAAAATTTTTTAACATCAAAAATAAAAAAGATTTTTTTTCGAACAAAGTAAATAGTTTATAAATCATCCTCATATGAAAACAGCATTTATAAATATTTACACTGACCTGGTGTAACCTGTGCTCAATGCGGCAACGTCGCACAATTTTTTCTTAAGATACCGCCGACAAGCTTCAATATTTGATTACATTACGTGTTTAAAGTTTCAACTCACCCGCACAATATTGATACATTTTTTATATTAGTATTTGCGTAGGTAGTTATAGCACGACGTCGTAATTTTCTTTAATAATTTAATTACAACGATTTACAATATTAACTTTAGTTTATGAAATGCGATCTTTTATTTAATTTATAGTGTTCATATCGGTAGCAAATCGATATCATACCATTGTACTGTTTCCTTTTTTTAAAACTATTGACCAAATACCATACTAGTACATTTAATTATTCTACCACTGTCCACAATAAAAAACCTCGAATAATAACACATTACGTATCCAATCGGGGCCGCGCCGTCCATATATGTGCGAAGTGTGCGGTGCACACAGGCGCCAACAAAATAGGGGCGCCGCGCCGCCACTACCACCGATTTTTTTAAGAGTGTCGATAAGTAAGTAGGTACAATAGGCGGAACAAAGGCCTTGTAAACAACAAAACATAATATATTTAGCTTATTGAACAAGTCTCTCAATATTTATAATATTCGTTAAAAAAAAGGCGCTTCATAGGATCTGCACACAGGCGCTACCGGGGGTTGGCGCGGCCCTGGGGGTATAGCAGAGCGAAGCCGCGGGTAAAACCTAGATATAAGGTATAAACGAATGTATTGAAAACAAGAACCCTTGGAACTTCGTAGCTAAAGGCACGCACGACGCACGCAATGGCGCAATATTATTATCTTAAAATTATTTTAAGACAATATGACGGCTAAGGCCTTACCTGCACGGTCGGAAGACTAACACGCGAATGCGTTGTCGTCCTTTAAGAACTCGACATAGGTATAATAATCGTCACGAATGTTTAGCGCTGGACGAGAATAGCTGCGCATCGGTAGAATCGCGCTCATAATTGACGTATAGGTGCGAGAAAGACAACACGACTGGGACGCTCGCGCACCCGACGATCACGCGCCGCTACCTCGATACCTTATTTTTGACTTCTGCGCAGGTTTCGTTCAGCGCTAAAGGTAATTGACGGTTCCTATAATAGGATATAAGTTATTTTGAATGAAATAAAAGAGATTTTATCGATCCTCGGTTATGTGTGGGAGGGTGGTACCACCCCGTGACTAACGGCTAGCTCCATAGAGAATACGTGCTTAAGTTATCTTCATTGTAAGAAAATTTAATAGTGTTTATTAAAATTAAATTGCCATTACTTGCTTTCCGTTACAGGTTGCCTGTAAGAAATTCCTAATAGCGAGAAGGCCGCCATTAATCAAAACACTATTCGCTGTATTTTTATTTCTAGTTTTCAGTAGACAATAAATATTTTTATTATTTTTACATGATTCCTGATATCTACGGTAAGGTACTAACTACATCGTGGCTAACCAGTCAATAAACGGCCTTAAAAATTAATCTATTCTTCATTTGTAACAAAACCACGCTTGAATTACCCTAGATTTCAAATTACCCTAAATTTGTAGTGGCTTAGCAAAATTTATGGGGTATTTCAAAATACCCATATTTTGAAATACTCCAAAAAAATTTGTCCTAACATTGTAAAAATGTAACCAACGTGCTACAAAACATAAAATATTATCATTTAATACCCTTCACTTTCGTTACCTTAACCTAAGCCTAACGCCTAAAGATTTTTAATTATTTAATTTTCACAAACAAAAAAACAGCCTTACATATACGTATTATATAGATATATTAAATTTATGCTTATTATTATTATCATACAATTTAAAGCTCATATTTCGAGAAGCTTGATTCCTGCAACATTATTAATGCGATAATAAATCTGTCCGTCTGTTACAGTGTCACGTCTAAGCCGCTTTCGATGAAATTCGATACTATATAATCTTTGTATTAAATTTGATCTACTTACAAAGGTTTCTTTGATATTATCAATCTACATAGTATAAAACGAGGTCAAGAGAAAGGTTTATGTATAATACATGCATCATATATGGGTGCGAAGCCGGGGCTGGTCACTAGTT
Organism: Eurema mandarina; assembly: GCA_018238005.1. Taxonomy (NCBI): domain Eukaryota; kingdom Metazoa; phylum Arthropoda; class Insecta; order Lepidoptera; family Pieridae; genus Eurema; species Eurema mandarina. Next base: position 6,115 of record DWAJ01004707.1, read on the forward strand.
GTTCTATAATTGACTGTGTTTACATTGGATTTCAAGTGTATATATAAACTTCTAAATGAATACACCGATTTCGATGCAACTTGGGGAGTATTCAAGTATTACGTAATTCAATTTTTGAAGATTTTTTAAGTTATATATACCTTTTATAACTAAGAGAGCTTCTTGCACACATTAGCACCGCAGATTTTTTAAATACAAAATATGAACCCATATTCTGTATTTAATTTTAATTGCATTAATATGCTACTATACATAACAAAGGCAATCTAAAACAAGCTAAAACATCATCAAAATCGGTACAGCCATTCACGTGTTACACGGGGTAGTGTTTTCAACCCCACTTTGATATTATTTATCTCAAATTTGTTTTTATAATCTTCAATTCTAATTTACGACAGTTTTTAAAGAAATCAAATTCAGGGAATCGAACCCTCTAATAGTATTTTAAGGGGGGTTTGGAACCGCCCTTTATTTGTTTAGAAACAACAGTGCCTTACGAAACAATTACAAAAATAAGAAAATAAATTGCTTGAGATATTTATATTAATAAATATCCGCATTGTTGTTGTTGTTGGAGCCAGTCTTCCACAACACAGGGAAACCTTCTGTGGAAGCTGTGCAAATGCAAATTTTGTACCGTGTCTCAATAAATGTATTTTTATTTTTTTTATTTTTTATTGCATTCCACGCCACATCGTGTCAAAGGGCATTCTTGTCACAAGAGATCACTTCTAGTGACCAGACCGCCCTTCGAACTAATTATTATTACAAACATTTATCGGGATTCGAACCCGCATAATAGTAAAAACTTAAATTATCCTACTAATTTTAAAAACACGAAAGTATATATGTGAGTATGTTTGTTGCTCTTCCACGGAAAAACTGCTGAATGGATTTGGTTGAAATTCGGCATGTGGGTAGATTAGATCCCGGATTAACACATAGTATTTATATCCCGATATTGTCCCGGGAACGAAAACTACGCGGGTGAAACCGCGGGACACTGTTAGTATGTAATTTATCTACCATGCTCACGCGCAGATTTTTGTATATATAAGACTGTTTTTTCTATTTGTTTTTTTAATAGCTCCTACTTCACTACTTTCAAAAATATGAATTTTCTTTAAATTTATTTTTAACATTTTTCACATCTACGATTTAACATTGAATTGAACAAAGTTAAAAAAAATTGGACATAAGGTACTAAAATGGCTATTGAATTTATTTTTATCTGATAATTACTAAATGGAAGTTTTTCACTAACGCAAACTTAACAATAAACTAAATATCAAATCACTACACATTCATTGAAATCGGTTCAGCAATTTCCGTTACAACAGCAGTTAAACATACGAAACGAATGGAAAAACTTCCAAATTCGAAAAAAGAACACCTGAAAAGGAACATAGATTAGCGATTCTAACGACTCTCTTCCATTTATTTACATTTTTCAATACATTTCTCTTTAAATTTAACAAATTTAATACATTTATTCTCTTTAAATGAAAACTTTATAATCATTCTTTCCCAACACCGAAACTATAAAGGACTCTTTACTGAAGTTACTTTTAAATTTATACAAAAAATAATAATCTCAACACTCACCACGATAATGGGGTATTTTATTTCATTTATTCTTTTAAATATATCTCTCTTTAAATACAAACTTAAAATTATATCTAACCTTATATAGATTGGCGCCGACCCGGGTGACCACTTGACGGCATACGATTATTTATTTTTACCCCCTCTTTCATTTATTTATTTTTACCCCGATTCATTTATGTATTTCTAATCACCCCTTTTTCGTTTTAATCGTATTTTTATGTATATTCAAGTCTACTTTCACAAGAATCAAGAAATGAATTATTATAATTGATTTTCCCAATAATTAAACAATATGGTTTCGCTAAGAAAAATCTATCAAAATATATTTCAATTCAGGGTGAAGCTATTTCAATTCACCCCATTTGTGAAGATTTTATTTTCGCCCTTTGCTATTTATCATAGTATTTTTAATAATTGTATAATAATTTTACATTTTAATTATTTTTTATCATTAAATTAGCCAGTTATCATATTTATTATAAGTTTAACTAATTAATTATAAAACTGACAAAGTATTCTCGGCCTTCGCGAACTTTCTAAATTTTACTCATTCTGACTTCTACCCATAAAAGTTCATCACTTTCGAACCCCCTTTTCTCATTTCCATATATTTTATCCCACATTCGGCAATCCAGTATCTTTTCACCCCAATTTCCCCTTTCCTTGCAATACACCCCTTAAATTTCAGTTCACCCCGGAGCCTCCGTACATTTCATTCCACCCCTACACGTGATCAAGAAAACCCGGCCGTCAAGTAGTCACCCCGGGCGAGAGGGCGGGTGGGGGCGGGCTCCGTCAGCCGCGCGGCCGCTGGGAAACGAATCGCCGATCACCGATGTGTCGCTGCCTTTTAACTCGACGCCTACTACACGCGCGGCCGTGTCCTCGTGATCACCACAACATTTATATATTTTCAATGACTTTTCAGGTTATGGCAACAGCAAAATTGCTCCATTTTGAATCACAATAACTTCCTACTTTCAATTTATAAATTTTTTGAGTGATAGTTAAAGAATAATCATGAAACACGACCGCCTTGGGAGAGACATTCGACGTTACAGTTAAAAAATTGAGCAGTTTGGAAAATTCGACTTCGACAAAGTCATAGCCAAGTGAGTTATTTAAGTTAATAAGTTTTTTGTTCCGTTAAAAAGTTATTTTGTAATCTTTTCCAAACTACGTGAGCTATTTCAATATAATAATATACTATTGAGTTAATTGTACAGTTTTGTAATAATAAAAACCTTGAACATATTCTTATTATATCGTGTTTTTATTAGTAAAATGTGTATAAAACAACAGAAATTAATATATTGAAAACTGTACAATAAACTTGCAAAGTAGAAAACTTGTTTAAAAATATTTACATTAAAAAATCTTTCAAAAAATTGCAATTCAAATCAAATCAAAATTCAAATATTCAAAGAATTCAATAAACAATCGCATTGCATTGTATCGTCGATCATTTTTAATATATTATTGTAATGCACTTTTGGGAATCGAACCCAAAGCCGAGTTATGTAAGGTGGCACTGAGCTATCGGGACTCGAACCCGCTATCGTTATAGCATTACAACATACATACTGTTTAAGTACAGGATTCGAACCTGTTACCTTCTGAAAGAAAGACACATAAAATTAAATATTGAGTATCGAGACTTTTTACAGAGACAACAAATACATTATTATATCAATACAAATGTAAAAACAAAGATGTATGACAATTTATATATAAAAAAAGAATATTTCCAACCGATTTCGACGACTTTGGTCGGTTAAATATAAAATGCGTAATTTCATCCAAAAAGCAATAATTTAACGATGAAAAACATTTATTAATCCAATCATTTTATCAATTCAAGCTTCTATAATTTAAAATGCTAAATAAATAGTCATAAAAATTATTCACAAGATGCATCGTATTAGAATAAAATTCAAAACAACAACATATTCAATATAAAAAATATCATTTTGCCATTTCCTCTCATTTTCATTTATTTCAAATCACCCCATTACACCTCCATTTCACCCTGAACCTGAATGTCGTATATTTCAATTCACCCCGTTTCACCCCACCCCGCGATCCACCCGGGACGCGCACTGACCTGTTCCCGTCGCTTCTCCTTCTCCTCCTTCTCCTTCTTGCGCAGTTCGGCCACGTGCTCGTTGAAGTACGACTCTCTCTCCCTCAGCTTCTCGATCCCCCGGAAGCGCTCGTCGCGACAGTACTTCGTCGAGAACTCGGTGAACGACGATCTGCAATGTCATGTCGAAAAAAATAATGAAATAATTAAAAAAAAAAATTAATTAATTTACAACTCAAATTATATAATATTATATCTATACTCATACAATAATAATACTTAGAACCGCAGCATGCAAAGTGAAGCCATTTCAACGTAGACAATTTTGTCTACTTACATTTTACAGTTTCGTTTCATCTTTTCATTCTATTTTTATTTATTTTTTTTATATTTTTAAAAATTATTCTTTTATACAATTCCTTTACTTATACAAATAATCAAACCTCGTTCTATCCGGGTGTGCCCCGGTGACACTACTAAAGTTGTCATTATTTTTGAAAGTGTTTTTAGTTTAAAAGTGACACTCACTTCGAGTGAAGTTTCGCTTCGTCCATGAGCTGCTTGAAGGCCTGCTTCTTCTGGAGCAGTTTGTTCCTCTTCTCCTTCCTCTCCTCCTCGGCGCGGTCGCGGACGTACTTGTTGAACACCTGTTTATTTAATTAAATATTGTTTACTTTAATTTAATTAAATACTTTGAATCAGGGATTGTTGTTTGTGTTTTTGTATGGGCTCATGATAGCTCAGAATAGCTTAGAGTCACTCTAGTTCAGAGTGGCTTTCGAGCAACAGTGAGTCAGTGTGTATGTGTGTATGTAGCTATGACAGGTAGTGGTGTGTGTGTGTGTGTGTGTGTGTATGTAGCTATGACAGATAGCTGTGTGTCAGTGTGTGTCAGTGTGTATACACTATACACCTCTTATATTATGGGTAGCGGTCTCTACGTATATATGTATGTGTGTTTACCTATGACAGGTAGCTGTGTAAGAGTGTCTACATATATCCAGCTATGATAGGCAGTGGTATGTCTATGTCTGCGTGTGTGTGTGTATCTACACCTATAGAACGCACCTGCCGCCGCTCCTTCGACTCGAGCAACAGATAGCGGTCATCGAACACGATCTTGTGCAGCTCCTTCTCCCAGGGGCTGAAGGCTGACACGTCGGAGTCGCGCAGCAGCTGCAGGAAGGCGGCCACGCGCTGCTCGAACGGCAGCATCGCTCTCTTGCGGGCCGCTACCATCTCCGCTTCTACGGCCGCTTCGGCTCCGAGGTCGATCTGGGACTTGCGGGCCCCCGCTGCGGGCGCGACCCCCGCGTTGACCGCACCTGCAGCCCCGGCAGCGGCACCTGGAAAGCAACAACCCTTGTGAAAAAATGTCTAATTAAAAAGGCGTACTATAGATTAAATGAATATATTGAAGACAAAAACCCTTGGAATTATATTTCTCAACGCTCGCGGGACGGTGACATTTTTCATGTATAAATATTATAATAGTCGAGTTTTTGTTTATCCTATTTACAATTGTATGTTCTTATTTTAAAAAGAGCAACTATCTTGCCAGTTGTTCTCTGTAGAAACTGCTTTCCAAACCGGTGGTAAATGTTTTGTAATACTGTGACGATTCAAAAGTGTTACTAAATGAAGCCTAATTGAATGAGGATACTTTTAACTTTGACTTTGACTAACACAGATAATAAAAATTTACTAAAATCAAAGTTGAAACTATTTTTATTAGAACATGAATAGGCACGCACTGGCTTATAAATTAAATAGATATGGTATTGGTGTATATTTAAAGTAAATATTAAATGGTCAATTAAGAATGTTATCAAAAATTAGCGCATCTCGCCCTCAAACTTAAAAGTTTGGCGAGGTTTTTAAGTAAATATATACTTGTATCTTTTGTTGATTAATTAAGAAAAAAATATAGTATTGTAAGTAGGCTATGTCTTTTCTCAGGCTCTAGGCCATCAATTTACCAAATTTTATTACAATCGGTGCAGTAGTTTTCGCGTGAAAGCGTAACAGACAGACAGAGTTACTTTTAATCATAGATTTTGAAGTTTAATATTTTAATTGCCTTAAAAAATTGTTACTCTTGTCAAAATTGTGTTTTTAATGTATATTATTATTTTCTATGTATATATGTTATTGTATATTTTAGAATGAGCAATTACTGGTTGTCCTTAACAAAAAAATGAACGAGAAACCCCATTGAAAGTCAAAGTCAAAGTCAAGAGATCGCGTCTCACCGTCCTCCTGTTTCGGCTTCTTGACGTCGACGTCCGAGTCGCTGTCGCTGTCGGCGCTGCGCTTCAGCTCCCCGTTGCCGGCCGCCGGCGCCGGCGCCGACTCCTTCTTCTGCTGTAACCACCATCATTAATATTGGATTTATTATTTTACTAGCCGTTTATTAAATGCACATGAAGGTTGATCTTTTTGACGTGAAACGTCTTTAAAATCGCGCCGAAACATACGGGTACCGGGTTTAAATAGTGGACCGTAACGAAAAGGTACGTACATCGTACCTTAATCATTAAAAAAACTATTAGTCTTAGAAATAAAAATGTGGTGTGAATATTTCACTTATATAGTCAGCTCGCTGTTAAAACAGCGTCAATCTTGTTTTCATTTCAATCTTTTACGGCCGTGTGCCCGCACACTGGCACAGATTTTTTTTTACTTATAGTGAGTAGCATACATT
>DWAJ01004708.1:0-12508 GCA_018238005.1 Eurema mandarina
ATTTTGCTGCTATCTTAAAAAATACCTGTGTCAACTCCCGAACTTTTCTATCACTGTCTATAGTAAGTGTGAGATAGAAGTGTGACCAACTTGGTAAAACAGATACTACATCTTCATCTTCACCAGTCTTTATCAACTCTAGTAGTTCGTTTAAGGCCTGAAATTTTAATTAGACATATGTTAAAAATTTAATTAGAGACGGAATTCAAGTTCGCTTTATGGCCCAATAATTAAAATTAAGAAAATTCTATATTTGAGTATTGGCTTTAAGTGTGTCCAAAATATTAATAAGATATTTCTAAACTTCTAATTATAAGTGGAAATTTTTTTTTCAACTTATAACAATATGTTTGGTGCGTTTTACCTAGGAGTAATATTTTACTTTTCATTTGTGATTTACTTTGGATTTTCTGACATTCAATGAAAGAAAACATTTAATGTACTAAATTCATAATTTATAGAATTATTTTCCTACCTTAGTTCTTGTTATAGGGTCCTTTTTGTTAAATTTCTTAAACACCAAAGTGTATTCATTTGACATTATTTGATTGAGGCCTCCTGCCGCCATGGTCGGAAATAGGCCTGGGAGGCCTTTGCCCGTACTGAGGCTTCCAAATACATTGTCTGTTTTTACTACATTACCCAAAAGTTCAGCACTTCTTCCACTACTTGATGGCTGTAAATATGATGGGAATAAATGTATCCATAAAATTAACTGTACTTTTACTCGTAGTTACGTTACAAATTGTATGCACTGAATTTAAAAATATTATTGTCATATTTTATTGAGGAATTCTCAAAATTGTTAAAACTACTTACTCTAACATTATTTTTTGTTCTTTGACTTTGCTTTGCTTTTCCGCCCATTTTGTAATAATTTATTTACTTGGCTATAAATTTTGTTGGACAAATATTGTATGTTGATTGTTGAATATTATTTCAACAATTGTGTATATTTGAGAAAAACATCACATTGCATTGCAGTTGCACAATACGGTGATTCGTGTCAACTGTCAATTGTTAAAAGTGTAATTTTTTATAGATATATTGACAGTTTGTTAGAATGGTAATTGTAGAGTAAGTATTTCAATATACAACTTTTAGATGCAATACAAGATTGACATTTCACCAAGAATTAAATTGAATTTTAAATTTGGGCAGCTTGCTTATAATAATAGTTCTTACTGAAAATAAAACAATATGCAGTGAACATACTAGTGATTGTAAAATTATAGATATAATATTTTTATTTTATTGGAGTATTAGAAGGCGCTATTAGATCAAAATAATATACCTACTTATGTGTTACTTATACAACCTAAAGGTTCTCTTTCAATCTGTATCCTGTCCAATAATTTTTTATGTACAACAAAGTGTTTTAAATGAAAAGTAAATAAATTTTAAGCTGGCTTAAAAGGACAAGTATATCACTGCCTGTAGTTTTACGTATAATTGGAAATCTTATTATTAAATATTTAATTCAGTTAAAATATGTTAGAAGCTATATCTATTATCGTACAGCTGGGCAAGCGCGCTCCATCGTAGACCGCGACGTCGCTTCCCACCAGACTTTTTATTTTAGATGTTAAATGGCATAAAAGGATAATAATAAAAATACAGTTCAATTTGAATTGTCAATATATATAATATATTTTAATATTCATAAATTCAATATACATTATAATATCAAGTAAAATGAATTACTATAATTTATATAGGCAATATTTTAACACATGTTAATCTATGGGTAAGTTTAACAATCTAGTTTATAGCCTAAAACAAGTGTTTGGTGTCGCTCGCGAGCCGCGCACAACACAATTTATGGCAATAGGAATTCACAATTTAACTTCAGCACTTACACTATACAAAAGAAATACTTCTCTGCAATATTATATTGCACAAGAATTATAACTAATCTTTGCCACAGTACATAATGCCTCATAAAAATAAAATATTCATTATATAAAATTTATTCAATTCGTAGAAACTAAACTAAAACTAACGATAACGGGTATATATACAGCTTTCCGTATCGTGCATTTAATTATCTTTGGTTTATCTAGCCCACCGGTCAATTTTGAAATCACTTATATTAATTAATAATAAAATATGAAATATTAAAACACGTTTGCTTAATTTTAACTAAATTATACAGCTTTGATTTTACCTGAAGCGAATTTAAAATACTGATTTTATCAAAACGTCGCAATTACACAAGGATCACAGTTTTCTGAGAGGCTAAACAATTTATATAATTTTAAATCTGTTAAGTTTACTCTAAAGATTAAAAAATAACGGTCCATAGAATCGTTGGGATATTAAAAATAATATAATGTAACCGAGACGTTTTGATGTATTTACATTCCGCCGTGGAACTGCTCCAATACTGTATTGTCTATGTACATTATTACTCTATATTAGATGATCCACCTTTATTTATACAACCGCCATCTGCTGGCAATAATTAAAATTAAAAAGGCAAATCTTAAATTATAGTTTTTAACTTTATAATTTTCTGCGTTTTAAGGAATTTCTTATAAATTGTATTTGTGTTTGCTTTAATTTAATTAGCATACCTTTAAATACCTTTTTGTTGTGTGAAGACTTGTTTGCGTATACAACGCATAAAAAATAAAAAACATAAATGTTTTATAAAGTTGGATTACCTACAGAGTTACAATCCTAATAATTGTATACAATATTATATTGCTTGGAATTTTTACATTATTCGTTGCATAGAAACCTTTCGATAAATGAATTACCTACCATTTCTTAGGAACTTTCTGATCTACTTACACTGCAAAAACAATTTGAATTGAGCGTTGCAATATTTGGAAAATAAAACGGTAAGTGCTTTTAAAAATACTTAGTAATTAAGGTATACATTATAAGTACATTGTTTTACGATGTTATGTGTTTTTTTACATATTCAAAAACTAAAATTTCTCGAAGTTCATAATTAGGTAGGATCTATAGTAAGGGCGACAAGAAACGATATATAATATAAAGACTACAAAATTATTGAAATTATACAATAATACAAGTATAAAATTATTGCATAAATAAATAAATTGAAAATAAACTTTATAAACAGTTAATTTTGGAAATAATTTAAGCTTTAATTATGGCAATAATTATTATTATTTTTTTTAATGCGTGATTTTGAATTACGAATGCTAATGTTTAAATCGCTTCGAGTCAAGCTTACGTTAAACTTTAAAGTCCATTTTTGTTAAGCGTCAAACAAATGTTACCATTGTTATTTTAATATTACGTTAAAATACATTTAATATATCTAATCCTATTGCATTCAATAAAAAGATGTTAATTATTGTCTTTGTATTCATTGTATTGTATCGGCATCTCGTCCGTGCGATCTTATGATCTTAAGCCAACAGATTATTTACATATTATAATGCTATATTATGTACAATAATTTTATATCTATATACAATAATAATTAATAAAATTTTGGACTAAGAAGGAGTTTTTTAAACAAGTAGAGATCCCATAGGAGTATTATGGAATGCTTTTAACTTAATTAAGATAGAAACTAGCTAAACACTTACGTTAAAAGTTATTAAACAGAATAAAGAATTCCAAGTATTTTCTATACGATTTTGATGACGAAAATACTGATGAGCGTGGAAATTTTAGTAATTATAACAATGCAGGCTGAACGGTTATTACGAATGGAATTTATAGCTACATGCGTTACATTGTAAACGAAAATTGGTCACCCAAAAATACTTTATGAATACGTCTACCTAACAATCTCCGCGAACTTCAGACTTTTCAGTCTACCGATAGTAATGTAACCATCGGAAAACTAAAAAGTCTGTAGTGTTTGGGTTCTTACAGTTACTAACTAAATACCGTTTATTATGGCTGGGTTCGAACGATGAGTATTATGCTACAGGTACTGCCTTAGGGCCTAGTACTACTACTTATAAAATAATATTTTTGGTAAACTTGGCACGTCTTTGGTATATTGGCACTTTACAAATAAAATACATTTAAAAAAATATTATGACGTTGAGCAATGGCTTAATTACATCCGAACGTATAAATACCGAGCGTCGAATACTTCATTATACTATAAACTATATGAAACTTAAAAAAAATCACCGAGTCTATGGCACTTCTTTGCGTATCTTTGGCATAACGATATTTGGCACGTCTATGGTATCATTAAATATTACTTCCCATTATGTTCGGAATGTGTCTTATACTTTACCAATGAGAATATCGCGATGTAGGTATAAATATCGATGATTTATAATATTCGATTAAACACTTCATAATTTATTGTTAGCAAGTTTTAGAAATGAGCGTCCTTAACAAAATTATTTATCTAATTCAGCTCCGTAAATAAGTACATCTGTATCGTACACTTGAGATTTGATATTCCAAATTAAGTTTATAGCACAGAGTGACCAGTTTGTTATCTGTGGAGGCTATAATCTATGGTCGTTAATCTCTGTAAGGTTTGCAGATTGCGAATCTGTGGTTCATGTGTTGGCTGTAGGAGCCCGAGTGGGAGAACTTCTTGAGACACTTGCAGCACTGGAAAGGCTTCTCGCCGGTGTGGAGGCGCTTGTGTTCAGTCAGATGATGCTTGTGCTTGAAAGCCTTTGGACACTCCATGCATTTGTATGGCCGTTGACCTGCAGACAATATATGGAGAAAATTGTTATACGGTTCGTTGAAATCTTAAGCGAAGTGTTTTCTGTGTGCTAAAGGTTACTGGTAGACGAAATCTATCTCGTTTGGACTTGTGGTGATATACGATTCATAGATATAAGGTATTTATATATGTAAACAATGTGATAAGACTACATAAATCAATTGTATTTTTAATAACATAGAAAAGTATATTACCTGAATGTTCATATTTGTGCCTTGCTAACGAGCTCTGCTTCACGAAGGTCTTGTCACATTGATCGCATACAAACTGTCCTTCTCCCTCCCTTATATCGCTCCCTTTCAATTTACTCTTCTTAAGTACTGTTGCGTCGTCGTCGTAGTCGTTTTGGTGCTGGACATCGTCGCTCAACACTGCACGATCGTATAACGGGCTCGATGCTTGTCTATTATCCGTCATATGCATGTTAAGAATAGGAGATCGCCCGTTCACCAAGTCGTTGTACTGCAGCAACTTATCCATCGGTATCAAAGGATTTACTGCCATTTTAATCGACCGCTTCTGAGTCTCACCAGGTGACGGTGAAAGCCGGAAATCGGTTAGAGACGAGGAGGAACAGTTGGAATGTGGGTAAGTGTTCACGTAATTCTTTCGATACGGTGTCGTACTTCGCGAAGATTTCTGACTTAAATTAACTGCTTCTTCGGAATCGGAATGTGTAACTGAAATGCTGCAAGGCGAGGGCGAGGGGCTGGATGTCACCGAGGCAGTCGACTTCTTCGTCGATAAATCTAGAGGTTGATCTGACACGGCTACGGCGTGGGACATACGCCGCACTCTCGCTCTGTTGTTTTGAAACCAAACTTGAACTACTCTGTTATCGAGACCGATTTGTTGGGCGATCTTTTTAAATTCCTCTCTGTTTGGCCGCGGATTGTAAGAATAATGTTTCTTTAAGATCGCCTGTTGCTCTTCCGTCAACGCGGTCCGTACTCTTATTTTCCGATCGCTGTCGTAGAGAGACTTGTCATCGCGCTCCTCTTTAACAAAGTCTTCGTCTTCGCTGGCGCTAACGCCGCTCTGTATGGACGCACGCATTTCAGCTTCTATCCTATTCAACGCCACCGTCTCTGCCACTTGGGCGGCTAAGCTCTCATGTTTGCGGAACACATTCCCACATAACAATTTTTCATGCTCGACTAAATCGTTCTTGTTATTAAAGGATATATTGCACTTCGTACACCTGTACGTATCATCAGGTTCATCCTTTATAATGACATGTGGCGTCGGAGGTGATTCTATACTGGGACAAGTATTTCCCGAAAGTGGTGATAATTTATCCATATTAGTCCTGACGAAATGTTTGCTCGCAGAATTGACGGAATCTAGGATAGAACTATAACCTGTGTGGTTATGGTCGACATCTGGGCCGTTGTTATTAAATGGGACGGATTCGTAACTATGCGTTGGTGACCTCAAGTCATTTTCTAAGTTTTGTTCCTTTTTCACAGACACAGACTCATCATCTTCTATATCCATAACAAGTTCAGCACTTGTTTCTGACCGTTTGTCGTCTTCTTCAGTCACTTCCTCGATCATATCTTCTGGGTTAGCAAGTGATGAGTTCATTAGCTTAGGACTAGGACTCTCTATCTTCCTCTGCTGATATTGTTGTGATGCTAGTTGCTGGAAAAGTTGGCTAAGGCTTGCAGGGAAGCTGTAAGGAGTTATTCCACTTTCGGGGCTCATAGGCATCCCAGGAGGCATGTAGAAAGGATTCATGCCTGGTTGCCCAAGAGGCGGGCGATGGTAATTCGCTTCTTGCGATGACATTGAGGCAAAGAATGCTGCTGCCTCATTATATTTAGGCAATATTGGTAGAAATGAGTTGCTGTTTGGAGTAATGTTATTATTTAGTTGAGAAGCGACCATTGCATTGGCTCGCTTTCTCGATGGACTTCTATCTGGGTTAAGAGCCGGATTAGTAGGCTTGATTCTTCCCATCTTCAGGTTCATGACGAGACACTTCTTAGAGGTCATATGGGAGGAGTACGATCCGGAATGCGAGAACTTCTTCCCACAATTGGCACATTCAAAGGGTTTTTCCCCGCTGTGTATCCTCAAATGTTCTTTAAGGTGATGTTTAAATTTAAATGCTTTGTCGCAGTCATTGCACTTGTATTTACGGAGGCTGGCACTCTCGTCGTGGCTAATCATGTGTCGTTGCAGTCGGTACACATTTGCGAAACTCTTGTGGCAGATCTTGCAAGTCTGTAGACAAAGAAATAAACTGTTAAGTTTATTTACCAAGTATAAGTGTTATTTATAGTAATAAATAAATTCATTAAAGGCTATCTTCATTTTATAACAAACTTTTCTGACTTCAAAAATTTACTGCCAAACTGAGAATACTCTGATCTACGTTATAATGTCTAAAATAATTCCTTGCGTTTTTTATCTATCATAAAGAGCTCAGCGCTCAAGCAAGACCTATGAAACTTAGTGAAATGTACACTGACATATTGGACGCTATCCACCTGAGTGCTCGGGGAGTGTAGTGTCTCGTGTTTCTCGAGCTGCTCGCGGGTGGGGTACGCGCCGCGGCACTGGCTGCAGCTGAACGGTCCACCAGGCCCCAGCGGGGAGGATCCTCGATCTTCGTCCTCCTCGGCCTTGCTGTCTGACCCTCCACTCGCGAGTGGACGGACTGCAACAACGAAATTATCTGTTGAAGAACTTGTGTACTACAATTGTTTAATTTTCACCAGTGGACATGAACATTAATAATATGAAGAAGATGATGATGATTAACAACTAGCTTTTATACATTGAATCAATTAACTTTATATCGGAAATAGTAGCCTAACTTAGGCATTCTGATGCCTCCAAGAATGTGTACATAATTTAATGATGATCTTTCACATATATAATATTAGTTAGAACAGTAAGGGACGTTACATTTCAAAATCATTACCTTTCCTTTTAGCTTTGTCGTATTTGTGATCAAAGTTTACATCTATTTTAACATACATAACAGAAAATTAACACTTCGTTACCGGTTGTTGGGGGCATGTAAAATAAGCTATTTTTGATTATTTCTAAATTTATATCACACATAAAACACGTTGGAAATAGGCTAAAAAGTAACACACGTTCTGAAACAAATAGCTATAGTTATTAGTTAGCGTGCTAAACCATAACAATGCTGGCATAGTGAGGTTGGCGGTTATTCCGGTAACGTTATCGTTTTAAAAATAGTCCCGATAACTCATAAATATCGGTACAACAATGTAATTAATAACGGTTCCAACGGCTAGGAATGCCTCATGGAGTTTGGAGTGTGACACGATTTTACGTGTTTGTGTTTGTTCATATAGTTGCCTGGTAGAGATTTTAGTCCTTTAGTCGTAACATCTAATGGTCCTTTGCTATAGTCGATTTGAAGTCTAGTGTATTTTAATGCTAATAATTATTTCTTTGGCATGTTTAAATTATATTTCACATCTTACGGAATAAAGAATTTTTGTTTGAAGAGTTAAGCAAATCCATGTTACATATATATATATATATGTCTTCTAAAACAATGACGATATATGATTTGGAGCTCGAGAATAGGTGACAGATTTCAATGAACCTTAACGGAATTTATGGGTTATTTTTCTTATGAATTTCTTATTTAAATTTTAGCTAGCCTAACTTTGTAAATATACAATTATGTTTTGATATTTCAAAACAATTTAATTTGATACCGATGTTATCATATATCAAATCAAATTATAATCTTAATAATTCAAAAATTCCATTTCACTTGGAAATAATTCCTGCAAACTGTCTATTCGGTCGTAGTATTAGGTCGTTCAGTAATTGTATTTTTTCTTAACACGTAAGCATATATTTTTATTACATAATAGTCCAGTTCCCCGTATACAAGAACTTTAAAACCTTCATTTTGTTATAAGAATTTATCGAGACGACCCGGATTTGACGGTCAAATATTTCTTTTAAATTACTAGGACATATCATGTAGGTATATGACATATGTATCTGATGTGTGTGCTCTCCTTAGAGTATATTTTTAATTCCCAAACATGTATTAATACCAGTATACCAGACATCCCCAACTGGACAGACCCTACCCGGTTTCGCCCGCAGACTGCTATTGAATTTTAGAAATTACGGCATCGTAAAGCCCGGTAACTAAGCCCTTGTTAGCCGATGCGTCCAATTTACTGCGATAATAATTATCCGACGTGTTTGTCTGCTCGTTATAACCTTCGGAACGAGTGCATTGTGCTGCGCTATCGGTTCGATTTGTGGTCGTATTAGTGAAAGTGCATTGGCTAATTTACATTTTTGCAAGTTATTGAAATCGAAATATTGAGTGCATTTTTGTTGGAATAGCGAAAATATATTTATCAAAACTCATTTCAAACGATACATTGATTATAAGTAATTAGAAATGCTACCTAAATAAAATAGTTTGTTGTATTAAATTCTTTACAAACTTATAAATAATTAATTGTTTATAAATTGTTACTGAAATAATCGATTAGAAGTAGAACTGAAGACCATACATTTAAAAATATTTGTATTCAGATTAAACTCTATATCGAATAGTTCCGCCACTCGCCGCTAGATGGCGCCAGCGCCACGTCTCGCGCTAAACACAGACTTCCAATACTGCGTTGTTAACAAAATGAACAGACCCGCTCTTTACTGCGCGGAAATGACATCGTTGTGTTTATTTCACTCGGTGCACTTGTATCTTAAATTATTATATTGTAGTCGTACGAGCTTCTACTTTTCAAACAATACTTTAGGTATATTTCCTCCATCTTTTTCAGTATACGTGTTTGAGTACATGGAGTTGTCAAACAACGTTTCTATACACAAATTATCTACCTCGTAGGTGGAGACAGAGGAGTAATCAGCTCGTGCACCCGTCAGCCGCTGATAAAGTCCACACGAGAGCGACACTCGCTTCCTATTGAACTACATCGACAATTACAGGGCACAGCGCCGGTATAGATAACGAGGTGACGCGCGTCCAAGCCTCTGATTGGTGGATCCACCTGCGACCGAAAACTATTCAATTCTAATAGCCTGTTGAAAGAATTACGTTTGATGCGACTAATTAAAACGCTGTGGACTATTTACTTTCATTCTAAATATTTTCCTTATAGGTCCATCGCATACCAGGTAGTCGTGCGGTCGGTGTATTTTTATACATGATTCACATGTTTATGTAGGCTATAAAGTATTTAATGTTACGAGTAGACCAGTTGTGTTTATAATTATTTGAGGAAATCGAGGTGTCGTCTAATTATTTTTTTCGTACTGTTTATTTTGCGAATGACGGTACCTAAATATATGTTACTCGGAATCTTAGGTGTTAAAGTCAGAAAATGTGTTGAAGGTAAAATACGTTGATCTTAAGGATTTTTTATATAATTTTATGTGTAAACCATCATAATATGTACCAACATCAAGAGGAAAATACTTCAAGTGATATAATCTACATAATTTTTAATTTTTTACGAGCAGTAAGGAATATACTAATTACTACTAATTTATTTTCAGACCGCTCTACATTATTTCATAAAACGAAGAGCTTTGTTTTGCTTTATTAATACTTCACACTAAATGTTATTACTGCTTCAATTATTATAATTCAACTAGCTGTTGCCCATGACTCCGTCCGCGTTTACTTTCATAAAAAAATTATTTCCCTGGAAACTGGATAAAAAGTATCCTATGTCCTTCTCCAGGTTCTAAACTACATCTCCACAAATTTTCAGCCAAATCAGTTGAGCCGTTATCGAGTTATAAGTGATACGACTAACACGACTTTCTTTTATATAAACAGATAGAACTACTATTTACATAAAAACTCAAAAATTTTAACTAACACAAGATACCGAGGTACAAATTCAGTAATTCTTTTTCTATTAAAATTATCTATTTTCCAGACCAAGGCTAATTTATTCCAAAGTATCTATGTTGACACTGGATTCGTGTTCAATACTAAACTATCAAAGCAGTGATTCAGGACTTTACCTTAACAAAAATATAGATATGATTCAAACAGATGAAATAGGAATCATGTAGTGTATGAATCACATCGTGTACCGACAGACGTTATCCTAACACTGCTTCGATTACTGCGTTAATGAGTCTGTTAATTTGTCTGTCTCCACAAACAAGTGATTAGACATCGCGATGCCAGCAAATGTTTGCACACGATAAATGCTAATCAATGTTTTCCTAACTTATTCAGGTAAACTACACTCATTACTGCGAGGTAGTTAATGTATCAACAAGTAAATAGACGCTTATTGTTATAAAACCATTACGATTAAGTAAACTGGGTGCTTAAAGTTGAGACTGAATATGAAGATAGCAATATTATGGTGCAATGTTTGGTTTTAAATCGTAAACATGGGTTAGGACTTACAAATACCTATACCTCCGTATCTACTGTTATTTTATGTTTTGGAAAAATCTTAAGGATTTCAGAAATTTAGTAGAAAGTTTAAGTATGCTTAATCTAAACTCTATATTTCAATTTGCTAGACCATTATTAAACTAAAACGTAACTAAAATTCTTTGGAAGTAACTATGCTATTTTTCACATAATATTTCATAAGAATCAGAAACACCTAACAACTATGATAATAACTATTATTGCGTCGTTTCTCACTCCCCAAAATAGCAAGCGTTTTAACTTATTCACTCTAGTAGAGCGTGTCATCTTATTTGTAACGATCATAATTTAGAAAGAAAAATTTATATCACTGTCTAGAAGCTCTGCTTGTATATATCTTATAATTAAACCGCACGTTCGTCTTGATAAATTATGCCTAAACATATCCATTCCGCCACTCATTAAATCAACTTAAAGTCTTTGTTAAGAAACGGCAAAATAACTTTTCAATTCCCCGCGAGTGAGCACGGAATAAAATACGAAGGAACAATAAATAATCACTAATTCATTCTCCCGTACACGATTCCCGTCTCGGGCACTCGGCAGGCGGCTCAAAGAACAGTAAAAAGTAAAAGAGAAAAAGCAAATGAATTAAAACAACATAATCATTTACGATTTAAGACGAGAGCTTCCCCTCGCCAAACGAAACTTTCTTTCAAGTCTGTGTGTACCTGTTACCGATCCTCAAGTGGATAAATTATATCCCAAGGGAGAGGGAACACGGTTATTTCTAATGAAGACGTTCGTGTTTTATTTTTAATGCCACTGAGGTGATATCACCTGTTCCCCATTGTGTTAGATGGGACTTTGTGCGTTTACAATTTACATTTTTATAGGAACGTCCAGTTGGATAAGTTTAATTGAAAATGACTAAAACTCTTATTTTTGTCAAATTTTGTAGAGTTTTAGCCAATGTTAATAAAATATAAAATTATTACTTTGGAACTATAGTTTTAATTTTAATTCGTATATAAGAGCACTTTATCATAAAATTAAAAAGTTTGAACAACTTAAATTTGTGCAAAAATAAAAAGTAGAGCAACGAAGTGATAGAGAACAAAAATAAGTCGCAAATTAAAATAAAAGAAAAAGAAGCTTACTCAAGGCAGCAAGCCGCCTGGCCGACGTGGTGGAGGTCGGGACCTGCTTACTCCTCATGTCCGCAAGCCAACCGGCCGCAAAGCATTCGTACCAACCGCCAACTCCCATATACGGGCTATGCACTTTCATCTAGCACGTTTCACCACACTCGCGGTTACTCACATCGGCAGCCCCACACGTTAGCCAGGCTCCAGAGGCGATACGAGTAGCTGTCACCATAGCATCCGAACATCTCATCGGTTCTCGCGACCATGGCCCGCGCGCGCGGATACGTCTGT
>DWAJ01004709.1:0-12508 GCA_018238005.1 Eurema mandarina
ACGCACAGTACGCACGGCACGCACGCTGCGCACGCGCCGCACGCGCGCTCAACGCCCTCGCCCTCGCCCTCCGCCGACGCACGGGCGCTGTATGGTGAGGAACTAGCTTTATCACTACATTCTTCTTCTTCAGTTGGGGACTCTTGTGAGAGTGGTCGAGGTTGCACTGACGAGGTACATGAGTACAGGTATTTGAGTCGTGAGCTCTCGTTCGGTTGGAGGCATAACGAGTGCACTGAATCAATGTTGACTCAGTCGCCGTCTTGTTGTGTCAATGCAGCGGGTTGGTGATTACTTGGCCCTGAACCACCAATCACTACATAGTATGAAACAAAGTCGCTTTCTGTGTCCCTATATCCCCATGCTATATGTTTAAATAATTAACTACGCAACCGATTCTCATGCGGTTTTTTAATAAACAGAGTGATTCAAGAGGAAGGTTCATATGTATAATACATGCATCATTATATAAGTGTGAAGCCGGCCCTGGTCGCTTGTTCTATTATATAAGAATGTCTTTATAATAAATAAATATAACAATGTTACAGGTAGTACAGTAAAGCACAGGCCGCAACAGCCGCCGCCGACGCCGCCACCCGGGACTATACAGAATGGATCTCACAGAGACGAACCAACACCACCGCCCAGAAAGGTATATATATATAATTACATCTTTTGTGAACAATTACAATTATATTAACTACAACCAAAAAAATACATTGGCACAATTGTTTAAAAACGTATGATATAAGGTAATTATATTATATAATGTGACGCAAGGTTTTCCATAAAATACTGTTAAATTTGATTTTTAAGTGAAAAAAGTATTTTAGTGAAGTGTTGTTGAAAAAATAAAAAATGGTTATGCAATCACTACAAATTCATTTTAAATGTACTGAAATAAACATTGGATGCATAACCTCCTACAAACAGTATCTGTAGAGCAAAAAAAAACAAAATAGTAAGGAAAGAATACAAAATGTGTTTATTTTGTCTTCAGAAGAAAAATAGATTGCAACAGCAGGAAAAGGCTGTGAAAGCGAAACTGAGAAGGGTAAAATGATGAGGCTTTAGTGTAATTAATCGCTTACCCACTTTTGAGTTCACCCCAGCGGTTAGCGTTCAGTTCAGAGAGTTTCTAGTCCCATTCTATTTACAAATAAAGTCAAATCCTTTTTCAGTTGTAACCAGTTTTCTCCAGTTTAAACCAGTTATTGATACGAAAATTATAATTAATTTAAGATTTACTTAGTAAATTTTTTTTTTACCGTAGCGGGTAAGAGTCATTTTTTCATAATTTACATACAATTCCGGGATAATAAGATTTGTTGGCTTAGTGCTATAATATGCATATATACAATTTAAAATTAATGTTAGAGAAATACACCATTTTACTGTTTTTTTTTTAATTATTTAAAAGTGGTTCAAACTAGAGAAAACTTGTTAGAACTAACGATATTTATTTTTAATATTACATATATTAAAAATAAATATATATAATAATTATGAAATGTTTGAAGTTATACTTCTTTGACGCGCTTCTTCTTTGACCATGAAAAAAGACCATCCGAGTCTTCATGTAGTGTTTTCTCTTTTATTATATCTATAAGGAAATGACTGACAAATAGCTAATGTGTAAAAGAGATAAACTATATAAAGCCGAAATTGTTGTCTATCTCGTGAACTTTAACCAAAAATTAAGACCCTATTATTTTCTCAAAGAAGCATAACTACTAACATGTGAAATTCTCTACAGCTTTAAAGTAATTTATAGCGAATATTATTTTTCTTTTATCAAGAACTGCAATTTATAGTTTACACTTGAAAATCTCTGATAATACTATGATTCTCTCACATCAATATATTTAGGAATTTGCTTAGTATTAAGTCTTATAAATGCATGTCTTTAGCCCTAAATACTCTACTGTTATATCCTAATAAACCTAAAAAATTAAGCATTTAGGGTGTAAAAGATTTAATTCTAAAATCTAGAGACTAGATACTAACCCCCATGATTATAGCTTAGTGCATATGACTTGATCCTGACGTAGATATTTGTCAAAGTTATTTGATGATTAATATTTAATTTTATGTCTATTTCCCGACAAGCAATGGATGTGACTTTGCTGTATTTTATTTCTTTCATGACTTTAATAAGATAAAAAATAAATATTTGCACTACATTGACGCTCCCCACTTTGAGTCATAAGATGTTAAGACTCATTTGCCACGCTGGCTACAGTGCCCTTCAGACCAGAGCACAGTGACATTTGCACATTCTGTTCAGGGGGTTGAATGTCTGGCACTGTTGGGGTACCCACCCAGTCGGTCTCCTGCGAAAGAAACCCATTGTTGTCGTACACTTACCCGATCTGAAAAGTAAAAAATTCAGCTTAATCGGTTCAGAGTATCTTATCATCT
Organism: Eurema mandarina; assembly: GCA_018238005.1. Classification (NCBI taxonomy): domain Eukaryota; kingdom Metazoa; phylum Arthropoda; class Insecta; order Lepidoptera; family Pieridae; genus Eurema; species Eurema mandarina. The sequence continues at coordinate 2,422 of DWAJ01004709.1, forward strand.
TTACATACTCGTAAATTGCAAAGCGAATACAAGCTTTTAAAACAGGACATAATTTAAACACAATTTTTATATCTTCATGCCGGAATATTGAAACACTAACGTTAAATATTCAAAGTTAAGTACGACTCAAAACGGTATAATTAATATAGTATGCCATACAAATCTGTTAAAATTACTAGACTTGAGATGACTTAAATTTGATTTACCTATGAGTATTTGGCCGACAGATTTTCGGATGTAAATCTTTTACTTCCTGTATCGTAGACAGTAGTCTGACGGAGGTTTCAATATAGATAATAAATATCAATTAATTTTTAATATCCAAAGAATAAACATCACAGTGTTATTTTATTGTGAGTTTGTATTAACACGAAATTGTGTGTGCATGGTTTTATAAGAAGTAATAAGTATATTAATAGTCGCCCCTTCAAGATATTACCTCTTAGTAGTGGTAGCTTATACAGGTCGAATTGTGATAGATTCTTTTTTATTTTTTACTTTATTAAAAATATCTATAATATGTATGTTTCACGTGTGTTTTAAATAGAATTAGATTTATATAGAGTTAGTACTATAATATCTCAAAGCAGTCTAATTACATTAGGAATACTAGAATTAGCGCTTTCAGACTTATCTTAGAACATACTTTATAATTGAGTTGGAACGTTATTTATTTATTCTTTCTTCATGTGTCAGTAAATTAAAAAGATTTGAACGATATTTATATAGAAACTTGTCAAAAATCCATTATGAAGTATTTATCTTTTTTTAAGATGATATATATTCAACAGTAAAGATTCTAGAGTCTTAGGTAATTATTGGCGAGTTTTATCTTGTAGCCAAAAATCACTTATACGGTTGAATTGAGAAACGTTCTTTTTTGAAGTCGGTTAAAATTTCTTGATAAAAAAGAGTAATATATAATATGTGTGTGTGGTACAGGAGTGCTCGTCGCAGGAGTCGTCGCTGGAGCTGTGCGACATGTCGGAGGCGGAGGAGGCGCGGCGCGACGCGCGCTCGCTCGACGTCTCCGACGCGTCCAGCGTGCACTCGCGCTCGCCCTCCGCCTCCGTGTGCGCGGTGAGTGTTGTGACTTGTGAGCGGCGTTGCCATGGCTACGTCGGTTGTAGTGAGCATAGTACGCGTCATTTATGTTTAGCGCTGGACGAGAATAGCTGCGCATCTGTAGAATCGCGCTCGTCATTGACGTATTGGTGCGAGAAAGACAACGCGACTGGGACAACCAATCAACGCTCGCGAACCCGACGATCACGCGCCCCGCGCGCCGCGCCGTTACCTCGATACCTTATTTTTGACTTCTGCGCAGGTCTCGTTCAGCGCTTAAGATTCGTGACGCGTACTATACCCTCACGTGGTGGGCGGCGTTGCCAGCTCGGTACGCGGTATAAGCGGCGTTGCTAGCTCATAACGTGGTAGGCGGCGTTGCCAGCTCGCTACTTTGTGGGCGACGTTGCCAGCTCGCTATGCGGTGTGTAGTGTTGTTAGCTTATCACGCGGGTTGCGGCGTTGCCAGCTTACCTGGCGGCGTACGGCGTTGTCAACTCGCTTTTTTTTCTCTCATTCGTTTTTTTTGCAAAACGTCTAATAAGGAAGTCTCCAATTGTTCAGTTTTTAAAATTTTGGACATTTGAATGAATCTCTAGAATGTTGTGACTTTTATTGGCAGAAGAATTTTCTTAATGGGTTCAGAAAATACCGACAACAATATCATAGAATCAATCGCTTAACTTACGTACTCAATATAAAATACTATATTGCAGTAAGTCGTGCCAATTTAAAACTAGGTTAACTAATTCCCCGTTTCAACCTTCATGTAGATATATTTTTTCATTAACTTTTCACACCATATCCTAATTTACCGGACAGACTATTACCCTAAAATAAATAAATAAGAGCAGTGAATAGTTTCTTATTCCGACGCGATTGTATTTTAAACGTATATATGTAATTTCCAGATGGGCGGCATGCGGCGGTGCCGCGCGCTGTACGACTGCTCGGCCGACAACGAGGACGAGCTGTCGTTCCGCGAGGGCGAAGTCATAGTCGTCATCAACGAGCGCACGGAGGACGACAACTGGATGGAGGGCCAGGTGGAGGGCACCGCGCGCCGCGGCATGTTCCCCGTCTCCTTCGTGCACATGCTGCCCGACTAGCGCGAGCGGGACGGGTGCAGCTCCCACGGCTCCGTACGCGATCACGTCGACCTAACGTTCTAGAATGTTCCGCGAGCGGTGACGGCGCGCGGGCGTTCTAGAAGGTTCGAGAATCTTTTCCAGGCGGTGACGTCACGTGAGTGTTCTAGAATGTTCTGCGTTCGTTATCGTTAGTGTTTTCGGTGTACGATTTTGTAATGTTCTAGAAAACCTTTTAAATTGCGGGAATGTAAACGTCGATTGAATGTACTGAGGATTGTATGTGTGAAGGAAATTGTATAAATGATGACGTCATCGGAACAATTTAGAATTCGAATTTTCGTAGATTCGAATTGTTTTGACAAGATTTTTATCGTCCGGTACCTATCGTTGGTGTTAGACGTGTTTGTATTTATGTGTATAGTGCTATGACGTCATCAAAACATTCTAGAATGCGATTCTAATTTCTGAATATGTATGTTTGTATGACGTTTACTTTCCACGCAAATTAAATAGCGGGTAGACACGAACCGGTCTCTTCTAGTTGATAGGTGTTAGAGATCTATAAATTGCCAAGTTTTCAAGTGATAGATGTGATTTCGTGATATTATAGCTCAAAGATATGTAGAAGTCAACGTTTCGTTCGATAAATCGTTCATATAAATAAGCATGCAAAGAAACTATGATCACGTTAGCCTGAAGCTTACGGCTTTTGTTTGAAAGGCTATGAGCTTATGTAGTACTAACTTTTTTGTAACTCGGTACACTGTATTGTTATATAATATGTATAATACTCGACGATAAATATTGCCATCGACTTTTAGAAAGAGACATTCGGCTATTTTCCATCTCTTTCACCCGTTATAGTGACTCTTCGAGGAAACGACAGTTAGTGTGGGAAAGAGAAAAGACTCTTTTATACAAAAATAAACAGAACTTCTCTTTCTAAAATTGGATGTGCATTATTTCTTGCCGGGTGCAGTATGTTTTTTTGTCATACGGAATTCGTTATAAAGATATTGTTTGGCTCAATTTTAAAGAGAAATTTGTTGATACAGATTAATAATTAATAATTAATAATATAACAGATACAGTAATTTGATATTGGTTAAAGAAAGGGCCTCGAACAACACAGTTGTGATAATATTGCACAATCGCTGTTTTTATACATTGTATTTTGTTTTTTGGACTTTTTATTACCATTTATACAGGGTGCTGATTTATTTAAAATGGTAATATTATCACGTCATGTTAAAAAAAACACTTACATTTATACTGATTATCATCTACGTGAATAAAAATATATAAGTAAGTATTAAGCAAAAAAATATGTTAAATATTTAAATCGGCGCCCTGTATGAATGAATGTTTTAAAATTATCGCCAAAGTTTTGAAATGACAATTATACATGCGGAGCTTTAACGCCTCGAATTATTAATATAACACCAATATTGTTAGTCGTGCCAACGGTACTCCGTCCTATCGCGGCTTAAATTTGAATAAATATAACGGTTTCTATGAAAAAATATCAATAGAATTGTGATTCAGAGAAAAGGAAGGATTTTGGTATAAATATAGTCCCTTGAAGCACCCCAAGAATATATAAGCTTCAAATATTCTAAGTTTTTAAAAAATGTCATGTTATTTAATTGAATTGCCATGCTATAAGATAATGTCCCTATTTGAATACCTTACATTGAAGTACCGTATCTGGTAACCCTATGTAATAATATAAATGACTTGAGTATTGGAAAAAAGGTAATTAAAAATTAAATTAATATGTCCTCGATTTACCACAACAATTTGTGTTATTTGTCTTTGTGTATATTTCTCTTAAAATGTCGTTCACCTAACTTTCTGGTAACCCTTTCGTGAATTTTAATTAAAACAAAATATATGTAACATTCTTGCTTCAAGTGAGCTACATATAGTAACACTTTTGAATTGTCTTGATAATGTACCTAACTTATCAATAAAAATTTCCTTTCAAAATGTATAAATTATATGTCAAAAGTGCTTGTTAGCATAGTGATTGTCGTGTGATCTGTAGCCAAGATACTGAATACAACTTAAATCGTAATTATATACATATATATACATATAAATATATATTGTCGTCAATCTATTGGACCAGTGATCGTATAATGTAGGTGTTCCGTAGTGATAGATCGTTGATACATGTTCTCTATAGAGTTTCTATTGGAGCGAGTAATCATTAGCCGTGCAAACAGACAGAATTTTTTTTTACATTTCATACTCTTACTTAAGTAAGAGTAGTTCAAACTAAGCTTATACATAATTATCTCCATAGAGATTATTTGATTGGAAAACTTAATAATAAAAACTGGTTACAAGTAGAAAAAAAGCAACAAAATCGGCCATTTTGTTAAAGAGGTCGCTGCTACACAGATAATAGATTAATAGGAACTTTAAGTAATTACTAATTACAGATACAATATTTTGAGTAGGTTTTAAAAGTAACGGTTTTTGATTACTCGCAAAATATCTTTGATGATTGTTATAACTATGAAATTTTATCACTTCACCTGATGAGGGATTTGAGTAGTTTAAGAATATCGTAATACTCAAATTTATATGGATGTCTCGAAAGTTATACCTAATAAATATTATATGTATTCTAAATGTTTAAGACTTCAACGTTTGTAGTTAGATGTCTTAAAAATTCTTAGTTTGGAATTATCCTACTCATTTTCTTATTTAAAACCTTATTTAGAATATGTTATTATTGTTTCAACGTAGATAAATAATATATTGTCTTCTATAAGAAAAACTTCAAAACTAGTGTTGTAAGCACAATATTCATGTTAACCTGACTACATTTTTTATAGATTTTAACCACAAATCTATGTTTTTTTAAGTGTGTTATTACCCACTGGTTATTGTTAATCAGTATTTTTTACATTAAATTTTAATTCATCGAGTAATGTTTGACCTGAGATAGACATTCCCATGATAAAATATTCCATTTCCTTAACAAGTAGCTGTATACCACAGCATATCCTAAAAGTTACCTACGTATGAAGCGTGTTGCCATATTCAAGTATTATCGGTTATATTGATGTATGCGAGATTTGCTTTCACCATTATTTTTATGTCCAAACACAAATCTAATTAATCATTTATATTAAGCATTCGACCTGTAAATAATTTTAAAATCATAACCTAAGCCTACGCTCATAAAACCTGGCCATTGTAGGTTTTTTATCCTAACCAAAAATAATTTGGCGCGCAAATGATGAACGCTAAATTATTTTTGGTAAAATTGTAATTTATTTTATAATATAATGTGTTCGTTACTATTATTTAATCGTATGTTAATATATTTAATACGTTTGTATTTTCCTGTAAAGTTTTTACTGTGTAAATTATATTTATTTTACAATGTAGCATATAAAACTTTGTGATGAAATAATTTAATGCCATTTTAGCCTGCAGTATGTTACTTATAAAAATTGTAACCAAATGATGCTATAGATATAAGATGTTTTAATCTTAAATGTAGTATATTATAAATTGTAGTTAAATAGATTTTTTTCTATTGTGCATTACCTGAATGAGGATAACTGTATGAATGTGAATACATCATTTCGATGTCTAAACTTTGTTTCATTTTAGTACCCCATACCTGTTTAGAAAAAAATCGGGACGATGCAATATGACAATTATGCCGATATCCACAAAATAATAACACTAATAAGAACCTTAATATATATACCCTTAATTATTATAGCACGCAAAGTGAACGCATAAATCGCCGCTGTAGTGCATTGCATCAAAATTCGTATGTTTTAGTAGATTTTAAATTTTAAACATTTATAGGGCACATTTCTTATAGCAGCAACATTATCGGTGGGGTTAAGTGATACAGTTGTGATTAATTTTTATAATGTACTAGCATCACATTAGAAACCTCTAAATTTATCAGCGTTTCTCTACTAAATTAAGCATGTTTTATACATATATAAATCTTCCTTAAGAATCACTATCAATTAAAAAACCGCATCGAAATCGGTTGCGTAGATTTAGAGATCTAAGCATACATAGGGACAGACAGACGGCGGATAGTGACTTTGTTTTATACTCGATGACATCTCGACTCGATGATTTTGTATAATGTATTATAATAATATTATATACGATACGTATCGAATACATACTTTCTTATTCTTTCTTGGTCAAATGGCAGGGCTGCGTTACCACAATTTTGTCAATATCTAGTTGTGTTAAAATAAAATAAGTTTCAGGGTAGATCACAGCTAAACATCGACCCTATATTTTATTCGTTCGCAATTCGCATATCTACATCCAATAGGTTTTTAAACGAACAATTAATGTCGAACAGATGACATATTGCTTGTCACAACACAACTCACAACAGCTGATTTTGATATGTTGTTATTTTGGTTTTGGCACAAATATTTTTAGAGCAGTTTTGTACTAAAAAGTATTTTTTTGCTCTCAATGAAGAATCGTGTAATTTGTTACATATTTGGATAGAGTTACATAGAGCTCATAAAAATAAAATACCTCTATATAATATTATGATTGGTACTTCAAAACATAAAAATATTATCACTGTGTTGGAGCTAAAAAACTGTGATAAAAACTCTGATATAGATAAGAAATAAGAATACAACTATTTATACATTTTGTATATTTATTAAATAAGATTAGCAGTTAGCACATATGTTATCATTCTCAAGTCGTTATGGCTTCGCGAAAACGAGTTTTTGACCTCTTGAGGACAATTAATGTGGCGTCGTAAGTATTTTAACCTTTTCCTTTATTAATTATCTCACATCAAAATTTTTGAAAAATATATATAAAATGTCAAACTGACCTATATACGTAACGTGACCATAAGTAATTTTTTGTATTTATGACAATTTTTATCTTTGTAAAATTGTAATTTCTATTAATGACAATTTTAGAGAATTTGTTGATATTTCTCAGCTTAAAAAGTAATAATTGAACTCTTTAATACATATGAGTATGTGTCATAATATGTAATGTAATATAAAAATTAAATGAAAATATATTTTTTTTTAATATTTCATTCTAGATGTCAGTGTCCTGCTCATGGTCACAGGGGTAACATACAAGTCACAAATGCAACTCCTGCTAAAGATTATGCTTTTGAAGTATGTTATATTTCTTATTTTGTAAAATTCATCATCAATAACTATTTTTTAAATTTTTAATAAAAATATTTCGCCAAATATTAGACAAGTATTTTTGTAATTTAAATATGAGTGAAAATTAACATTCTTCGATCAGGTCTTTTATCAAATTACATTTCACTGTATTATTAACTATTGTACAACTTGAAAAGCTTCAATATTTTGTATTTCATGTATTTTTTTTTAGATAAAATGCTCAACGGTCAGATATGGTTTAGGGGTGACAAAGGAGGTTGGACTTGATTTAGTCAACCTTGGTGCTAAAAATGTTTGTGTCATGACCGATCCTAATGTGGTATCGCTAACTCCTACTAAAGTGGTTCTGGAGTCTTTAACTAGGAATGGGATTAACTATCAGGTCTATGATAGAGTAAGAGTTGAACCTACAGACACAAGGTAAGTTTAAACAGATTATTTTTGACAAATATTCTCATGATGACCTCTACAATGGTCTCAAGGGTTTGATCTCTACAATGGAAAAATATATTTGTAATTAAGATTTGCATTTTCTTTGTGGTCAAAAAGTGCTGTGTTAAAATAAGTGTCCTAAGTAAACCTTTGTAGTAAAAATAAAGTTCTGGAATTTTATCACATAATAATACTGATTCACGATGACGATGAAATTTGGTTCAAGTTCAATAATAATTAAACATATTTCAAGCTGAAGAAAACTAGTAAAGAGATAAATAATCTTTATTTTTCTTAAGACCTCTTGAGTTAATAAAAAAACTTGTTACATGTGTCAGTTTCTTGCACAATTTATTTAATTAACTGGATTAAAAATTGAGATTATACGTGAATTATTACCATTCCTTTTTCCTATAATTAGTCTTATAGAATAAGATCTGTTTGTCTGTCTTTTCAGTTTCAAGGATGCCATAAATTTTGCTAAGGCAGGACAGTTTGATAGCTACGTGGCTGTCGGGGGAGGTTCCGTTATGGACACTTGTAAGGCAGCTAACTTGTACTCTTGCGATCCTGATGCTGACTTTTTGGACTATGTTAATGCTCCCGTTGGAAAAGGAAAAGAAGTCACTGTTCAGCTAAAACCGTTGATAGCAAGTTGGTTATATGTTATTGTTACTGTGTAGGTTTTTGTAGTAAATGAACAACCTAATGTGGATTGTTTATAATATATAATTAATTTAGCGTTAAGCTAATTAAAATTGTAAGAAATAAATAAGAAAAAATATCCATTGCAGTAGTTATATTCTAAGTAAAGAAAACACCAATTCAATTTATGAATTTTTTTTGTGTCAATATGTATAAAAATAGTTTTGTAATTCAACTTTTGTAAAATTGTTTGAATGACGCGGTACCTTGACGTTAGTAATTATTTAATATAAGAAATATATGTATAATTAGATTAATTTTCATGTTTCAGTCCCAACAACCAGCGGGACCGGCAGTGAGACGACAGGGCTAAGTATATTCGACTACGAAGCGATTCACGCTAAAACAGGCATTGGCAGTGCTGCCATGCGTCCCCTCCTCGCCCTCATAGACCCTCTACATACTCTCTCTTTACCAAAAAATGTTGCCATATACTCCGGATTTGATATATTCTGCCATGCTTTGGAAAGTTTTACTGCGATACCGTATTCAGAAAGAGGCCCTGCTCCGACTAATCCTGCTCTTAGGCCCGTGTACCAAGGAAGCAATCCTATTTCAGATGTCTGGGCCAGATTTTGCCTGCAGGTTGGTAACACTCAGTAAATTATGTAGTGTCTTACATGTAGGTACATAAGTAATTTGAATGCATATGAGATATGTGGGCTAGGTATTGCCTGCAAGTTGGTAAAACTCAGAATTTTATCCACTATATTTAAGCTCATCTATCTTATTTTAAAATTCATAATTTCAAAGAAAATTTTATTCTGTTTGAATGGTAAAAAAAACTTGGAGCATAAAGATGAAAATCTCATATCATAATATTATGTTGAAATATTAAAACCAGAAGCGATATCGAAAGTGCCACAAGGCACAAACTGGGCTAATTGCGTAGTTTTTAACGACTTAGGTACAGCCTCATTCAAACGAGACTTCTATCTGTATAATTAAATTTTCCGTATGATTGGTATTTTAAATTGTTTAATTTTAAATTTTAATACTAAAAGGTTTTACCAGGATTGTACACTCGAAAACTACTCCATACAATATTCCATTCACTCTTTTTGACCCCTATAGACGTTTTTCTCAATTTTAACCCAGACTAGCCAAATACTTCTCCATAGTATAGTCTATTCACTGTATTGAGCCCTATAGACTTTTTTGTCAATTAAATACTGACTCCTGTATTCTTTTTGTCTTTTGAGCCAGACTTTGGCCAAATACTTCCACCGGTCAGTGAATCACCCAGACGATATAGAGGCTCGCTCGAGTATGCACCTGGCGGCCACCATGGCGGGCGTGGGCATCGGCAACGCCGGGGTGCATCTGTGCCATGGCCTGGCCTACCCCATCGCTGGCAATGTTAAGGACTTTACGCCGGCAGATTATGGGTAACTTATTGTATAGCAGGCTAGGTATAGGTCGCGTCACGAAACTTTAGCGCTGTACGAAACCTGCGCAGAAGTCAAAAATAAGGTATCGAGGTAACGGCGCGACGCGCGGGGCGCGTGATCGTCATGTGCGCGAGCGTTGATTGGTTGTCCCAGTCGTGTTGTCTTTCTCGCACCAATACGTCAATTACGAGCGCGATTCTACCGATGCGCAGCTATTCTCGTCCAGCGC
>DWAJ01004710.1:0-12507 GCA_018238005.1 Eurema mandarina
TTATTATTGTCAAATTTGACATATAAACAATATTGTTTGCTGTCAAAAGGCATGTCATGGTACGGATTGAGTGAATGATTTACGTATTGTCGCACAAAACTTCTGATCGAAACAATGCTAAAATAAGTTTATTATTAAGCATGTCATGGTACAAAATTCGAAAGTAAGATTAAAATAATACTGCTATAAGAGATGGTGGTTGGCCCCCTGATCATTTCACCAAACCTTAACTAAAACTCTTCTAAACCTTATAAAATAGAAAACATTGAATATTCCTGGATGACTAGTACTAGGATAGATACAGCGTGAACGAAATCGCGTTGGTCCAGATTGTCAGTCGTATAAAGAAGAACTACACACCTATAAAACTAAACTGCCATTGACGTAATAATCCGGCCAGTTAAATGAGTCCTTTAACTAATGAAATAGTAAGGAAACAAATCACGTCTTTAAACGGGCGACGTAGGTGGCCACGCGAGCAGTTGTCAACTATCAATTATATCCAATTACGGCTACGCGAGCATTACTCGTACGAATTAACTGGACACCTTAAAGGATGCCAACACTACGATACTATGAAGTGTAAAAGTCGCCGGTTCATGCCGGTTTCATGAGGTCATAAAAATGGCCCCAAAGATTAGTTCAAAGAAAGTAACTAAGAGCTACTTCTAATTGATTATACATTCCTATTCCTATTACTATTCCTATATGAAAGGAAATTATACCTAAGGATAAGTTAATAAATACATATATTAGTCATCGCTCATGATAATTTAAAAGTATAATGGTCAAATTTGTTTACATCGTAATGGAACATGCGTTACGACTAGGGTTTTTCAGTTGCCGCACTGATGATTTTTTCTAATATAGGCGGTTTTATACTTGATCAGCAATTGAGAAGGTGTAGGAATATCACTATTCATCTCATACATACGTTGTGGTCGCTAGCCTTTAGAAAACCGGGAACTATGGAGCTATGATAGAGATGGGAATATATAAATTTACTGATAATACTCAATTCATTATTAATTCTTAAATCTATGGATTGAATTTTTTTAACCAGTTACCTATTTCGTTGTATATTATCTAACACGTTATTTACATTCGAATTTTATAGTATTCTATTAAAATAACTCAAAGGACGTTACATGTTTTGAAACATCGATGATGAATGGTAGATATGCTCGGAATGATACGATATAAATCACAGCTGTATGTCGATTGGTTGCTAATTAATTCTGACCTTTCCCGGGAGACATCGCTAGACGATTATACGCCAATGTAACAATATGTTGCAAAACTATGCCAAGCTAACGTTACTGTTTTATTCATTATTTTATTTAACGTGTGTAAGCTGGTGTTGTGCTTTTCGATTCTTTAATTATCTGAATAGCGCTTTTGATATTTGTTCGGTATATATGCATTATGCAACTTCTCGATATGGATACAGTGAGCCTAATAGAGCCTAAATGGACTGTCCGAGGTTTCTCCCTTTCGTTCAAAGGAAGAACATCTTCCTTCGTCCTCCAGTTAGTTATTCTGCTTAGTGGGATATGGACGTAGCTAACACAAAAAAAATCTTGTTGTGCATGTTGTGTTACTTACTCTTTAGTATACTATAAGATTAGAATAATATAAGATAATAGCTGTTGCCCGCGACTCCGTCCGCGTGGACTTTCATATAAACGTTGACCTGATGAACTTTAGCGTGATGAAAAGACAGACAGACAGAGTTACTCTCGCATTTATAATATTAGTAGTATGGATGTTACGTACTAAGGCAACTTAACATACATAGGCAATAAAATTGATCATTTGAAATATGATTTTCAATTTGATTGAATACAGACCTATTTCACAATATTACATTACATGCGTTAAACGGAACGTTTCTGTCATTCAGTATTCAGTCAATGAGTCGAGCACGTTTCAATTTACTCAATACAATATTGCGTTCCGATTTTCCCGCGGCCGTCACTTGCGCGGCTTTTCTGTGCTCACACGTGTAATGGAACGTGCCAGTGTGTAATATAGCGCTCTTTTCGATTTAAAAGGAAAGACATTCGTTTATGACGAAGCAGAAAAGAAAATGTAGGGTGAAAATTATTGGAAATTGCTAGGAATAGAAAACATGTCGCGGATAGCGGTTTTCTCGAATAATATGTTTTGTTTATATAAAAGATACATTTTTCTGAAGCTCACAAATATGAATATTTTTCTCCGTTTTTGCCACATTATTCACTGATGCTTCGCGCCTATTGGTCGTAGCGCGATGTTTTATAGCCTAAAGTCTTCTCCGATAACATTATACAAACAAGAATATTTTTTCACTACGAGCCAGTACTCCCAAAACGTTAGTACCTAGTCAGTAGCGTTCAAACAAATTTTATTTACGCGAAAACTAAAGTGTGATCAGTGTAAAGACTTATCGTGGGTTACACCGCGATACACGCTAGTAGGTAGTAGGTACATATAAGATAAAATACTTATTTTCCTAATGAATAATTTATTTTCATTCACTCAAGCCCGCGCCGGCGAGCCGTCACGAAAAGCCCATTGATGAGGGTTGATCGTAATTAATTATCTGTATCCGACACACGTCAATATTATTCTTTTATTATCATTGACAGATATTTTGCTACTTTTTTGTAGAGAAGTTAGTGTTCGTATGTTTCTGTACATATCGATTAACTGATGTCCTAGAATCTAGACTAGACAATAAAAATATATACGCTAATCGAATAGAGTAAATGTTTGCTATTGACAGCATATCGCTTTTCCTTCCAACTAATTTAATATGAAATATTAGTATTTTTATCACTAATCTTTGAGCAGTGATAGACGATAGTACATTTTATTTATAAACTTAGGTAACAGTTCCATATTGTTACTATGAAATGGTTCATGTTATTCTATCTTAATTACTTAATTTAATTGCTTAATTTTTTGATCGAAGACTCATTTGTTTTTTGTTCCTTTTTTCGGAACGATGTCCTCATATAACTGGACTTACGAAAATGAGAGTTAAATTCGAAGAAACCAGTTAAGCGAAGCGACAGGTTGAATCTGAACAGCCCATAGTGAAACGATGGTTGCAATTATAAGGTTGTCGTAACGTCTTATGTAAGCGCATATGTAGGATTTGAGGGCGCCGAGTTTGAGTCTGTGTGTATAGTACGCGTCACGAATCTTTAGCGCTGAACGAAACCTGCGTAGAAGTCAAAAATAAGGTATCGAGTTAACGGTGATCGTCGGGTGCGCGAGCGTTGATTGGTTGTCCCAGTTGTGTTGTCTTTCTCGTACCAATACGTCAATTACGAGCGCGATTCTACCGATGCGCAGCTATTCTCGTCCAACGCTAAACATAAATGACGCGTACTATACGTGGTGTTATTTGTATATGTTAGTTATATGTTGTTGTTAGGTGAATGGGATTTTCAATCGCGTGGTAATTTTTGGGAACATGAAATGATGATCACGAAGTAACAATGCTAAGTATACCTTGTATGTAACGAAGGAAGCTTTATTTGTAGTTTGTGTTTTTTTTTTTTGAGTTATTCTAAGTCTATTATTATGTATTATACCTACTAGCAGACCCGTGCCCACTTCGTTGGGTATAATGTTAATTATCCTTTTCGGTTTTTCATACAGCCTATGACACTCAGCAATAGTATGGCAGTCTATTAGTGAAAGAATTTTTCAAATCGGTTCAGTAGATCCCGAGATAACCTCTTACCATTTAACAAACACACAAACTTAACTTCTTTATAGTATTAGTATAGACTAAGTATTATTTTGATTAATAGCAACAGTAATAGAAATTAGATAAAATTTACTCAATTGTTCTATGTCGGGAAGTTGTTGTATTTGTGATAAATCTCGTATAAATATAAGAAATTGTCTCTCTACGTGCTTTTAATTTATATCTTTAATAAAATGCTATCTATACATTATTATTATTAAGATTAAAAATAAATCTCTCGCGTTGGTCGCATTCCGAAATGCGAATGCGGAAAGCATTACCGATTCACGTAATTACTAAAAAATGCATTTCCTTATACGATTGACTTATATGAGTTGCATTTTTTATGTAACGTTAAATGTGAAAATAATTTTACGTTCAAACAGTTTTTAACTTAAGAACCCTTTAATTAAACGTATCACTTGTAATGATTCCAATTGTTTTAATTTGGACGAAGTAGTTATATTGTGAAGATGTTTTTTTTTATCAACCCCCAAAAGGTTGCGCAAGGGGTTGAAACTTTTTATAACTTCACGCTTTCACGGCCAAATCGCTGAACCGATTGTAATGAAATTTGGTAGACATGGTCTAGAGCCTGAGATAAAACATAGGCTACTTTTAAACTGGAAAAAAGGGTTATATAAGTGGGGGAAGGGGGGAAAGTTTATATGGAAGTCCACGCGGACGAAGTCGCGGTCAACAGCTAGTATTTAATATTAGTAGGGACAATACAATAACATTTTAGTTATAGATTTCTTCTATAACATTTAATACCGATAGTGCGCTACAAACTGATTCACTTTTGCCGACGTAAATATTAAATACCCATTTGGTTTGATGAAATTGTGTTTACGAGTCCCGGTGGGTGAACCAATTTGCGATACCCTTGCGGCGTTAAATATTCCCCGAAAGTGGTTACAGGTGGGTTCTCTAAGACTAGTTGATTCTGGTAAAACATTGCTTAAGGAGAAAGTCCTAGTGTGCTTGCTTGGGAGACGATGATAGTAAAATTTTAATTGAAATAGGTATAGGTATATACATTAATTATAAATTATTGTGTTCAGATAATGTATGTTTTCCATAAAAAAGGTAGTTCCAGTTTTAAATATTTGCTTATGTTTATTTGCTAGATTTTTATTTTGGTTTTTCGTCGGCTTAACAGCGATACACAACGATAATATTGTAATGAAGTAGAAAAATTGAAATAATGTAAACCTTAAGCACAATAAAATTTGAAAATATGATACAAATCTAGTTTTTCAATTAAGCAGAGATAAAAAGCATATTTGACTTAAAGCGTAATACGCTGCTTTGAAATAAGCTTGTGAAAGAGTCTTTCCGTCTACCCATTGTATATAGTATAATACACATTATACAGCAGGTAGGTAATAGGTATACAGTATAATAGTGTGACATGATGTTGTGACCTAGAAACGTAGACAGGTGGGGTAGACCGCTCATCTTGCACGTCTAATTATTTATACTTAGTTGTAGAAATCAACCATTTTAAAACTGAACTCTTTTCACACAATTTAATAAATAAATCAAATTACTGTAAACCATTTTGTCCAATAGCACTAACAAATGCATTATTATGAGTTTATTATTTATTAATATTTTATTTAAGAACCGCTGAGATTCTTTAATATCCTCAGCTTCTAAAGGATTTTCATTTAAATGTTTTTTTTTTTAAATTAACGACGTGAAATTAAAAACTCGGGGTATTAGTTGCTCATCGTTACAAGAAGATTGACACTACAATAATAAGTAGTCATTGAGAAAAAACCAATTAAATGATATAACAGATATGTTATACTAATACGAATCAATCCAAAAAAAGTGTTCCTCACAGCAGCGGCAGCACACATACATACAAGTCAAAACGTAGAAAAGAGATATATGATAAAACCAACAAGAAAAAAAGAGATAATTAGTTTTGTCATTTGCGCTTGAATGCACTGACAACCTAAAGGTAGGACGTCCTAATTGGGAAGTTTTTACCTCTACAATATTTTGCGCTTATAACATATTACATATTTAATATAATATCATTGAAAAAAACTTTAGGAAAAATCAATAAATTCGAGGTTATCAAAGTACATATTATGTTTGTATGTATAAGGTAACAATTTCGTATTGACCCAGAATGTGAGTGGTGCTCTCGACGGGGGTAGGAAATTAGATGTCGTCGCGTTGAGGGCTCTCCGCTATTGGGAATTTTAATGCGAATTTCATTGGTCGTGGTTTCATTGGTAGTTTAAGGTTATTGTGGCTAAACTCAGCTTTGTCTCTAATGTCTTTCACTTTTTTTGATAAATTCCTTATACCACCTAAAGTTGAATAAATAACAAAAAACAAAGAACATGTACATTCCAAGGCATCGTACGTAAAGTATTTTTATTTAGCATTACGAAAAAGAATACTTAAGTTATACAATCATTAAAGTTACAGTATTATTACAAAATACATAAGATAAGCTATGTACGTTGATATATGATAGTGACGAATCTGTATGTAAAAGTTTCTTTACGACTAATTTCTATAATATTATTAAAGATAAAATTTATTTATTTTCCTAACCCAATGTTAAATATATCTAACTCTAAAGAAAATTCACATACATACACGTATGTCGTATATGTTATATAACAATATGCATAGTAAGCAGCAAGTAGTTGTAATTGTCCCTGTGGTCACTCACCGTGGCGGCCTTGGTAATGCACACCTTGACACACATACACTATCGCATTATATTATATTATACTATGAGCAACTATGTCTTGAGTTCCGATAGCGCAGATAACATTGCAAAGTCATTGTTCTTGTTTCGCGTGCTAAATATTTAAGTAAATTTTATAGATATTTATTTTTACTATAAGCATTCGTTAACTTTTGATAGGCATAATTTCAGAATTGGATAAGTGAGATAAATAGGATTTTTTTTTCAATTGAAAGCTGGTCCGACAAACTTCCAAATTGATATGAGAAATAACTGCTTAACTGTTTTTAAGATATCCTAATTTACGACTTATACAATAAAAAATAAAAAATTTGGAGCAGTTTTTGCAAAAATAATTGACCGAAAAAATTAATCTTAGTTAAACATCAAACCGGCAGCCCTAAAATTTTATTTTTTCCAAATACTCGAATCAAAATATCGAAAAGCTGGCTATTCAGTCAATGAAACGATAATAGCGTACATCGAACTTGTTACACCAAATTAGCTACGAAGCAAAGGTCACGCAAGGTCGTTCTATCAAGAGCCCAGCCCTGATCCCACGCAAGTGTCTCGGAGTTAAAACCTTACCCTTGGTCACGTTCGCCGTCCTTCCACACTCCAGCTTTTGTTAAAATTGTGGATGCTCGATAAATAGTTTTCCTAGTTTCACAATGATGCCTGTAATCAATACATAGGATAGAACAAACGCTTTACGTATCTGTCTCTGTATATGTATCTTTGAAACTATGCAACGTATTTTGACGCATTTTTTTTCTAAATAGAGTGATTCAAGATACTTTGTAGCTTCACAGTTGCGAATAATATAGGTTTCTACTATTATTATTATTTTTCGAAATCCATAGGTATAACTAATACAATTTTTTTATAATATTTGTATAGAAATGTTGTATAAATATCTTTATCTCGTTTCCACAACTTAAATTTACATAAATCAATATTCAAGCTTTTCCAACTCAATAGCAATATCGAGGCTTCGTTTGTACTTTATAGCCTTCACCATAAAATGCAAACCTCTTTAGTAAGTTATTGCCCTATGTATGTTTATAGCTTAACCAATATTATATTTATTTGATATTATTTGATTGAAAAACGTAACGTAATTGTAGAAATTATTTTCTCTTTACTATTTACGTAAAATATATTCGATTAACATTGTTCCTTAAAACTAGGTCTGGAATCCCAAATACAACACTAAATACAAACGAAAAACTCATAACCTACTTACTGTAATTCTAGTTTAGGTAAATGTATCCAAAATCTAGTTTAGATTTGGACAATGACCCCTCGCATCTGGTCGATTCACGATTGTCATTGATGCTTGGCCGACTGCCAAGTGGCGTGCCCGATTAATGTGACCGACGCTTTGTTCGTCATAATACGTACATGCAACTGACTGGAAAATTTATGTATATGTTACATATTAGTAATTTGAATCGACTCTTTTGATTGGTTGGTTAATGGGTTGGTGTCTCTCTAAAGGAACAGTTAAGAAGCTAGAAACATCTTTGATATTTCCTAGAAAGATAGAGAAGAATCAGCGATATATCTTAGATATATAAATGGATTGACGACAAGTTTAAAAGAAGACTTATTTTTATTCCAAAAAAGCACAAATATAAATGTCCAGGCTGGCTTATTTTTTCCTCTATAGCTCTATGTCTGAGACGTAAAGTGAGGTATTTTAAGGACGTTGTACATATTTTATTTATTTGTTAACAAAAAATAATTAAACCTTATATTATATTTATCTACGTCGACGAAACAGTTTAAGTTACTAAAGACCTTATTACTATAAAGTGAACTCTTATGAACAACGAGTGTGTTAATCTTTAACGCGTAAGTAACACGTTTTAATGAACTGTGAATAAACTATTTCATCACCATTTGTACATATCCAAAACATTATTAATACATGTCTTGTATATAAAACATTTTTTTTTACTTTGTTATGTATTCCTTAAGGAATTAACTCATTTTACTCGTATGTCCACTATAGAGTATAGATGTCATAAGTCAGTACATAGTTGTTGTTTAACGGCCGGTCCCAATATCCAATTGCTTATCCTATCTGTGGTTTGTATATTGAGACGCTTTTTTTAATATTTAGATTGAAAACTCAATCGTAGATAGCTGAAAATGGATTGAGATTGCATATTAGGATCCGCCGTAAGTAAAATTGTTTCCACCAGAATCATATTGCTAGCCCCGTAATCATTATTCATACATCTCTTGTTAATATCATTGTCTGTTTGTGTGCTCCCAGAGGGATATGTTGGTAAGAGTGTGTCGCTAGAAACATGTTTGTATGTAGTTTTTATATGTAAGAGTTGCTCAATATTTCGACGAATTTTGTGTAGCGTTGTTATACTACATAAGTTCACCACATTATAAAGGTACAAAACATGGTATGCGTGTACTTATGGCATTCTTTGGATTTTACATTGGTTATGGGCTGGCGTTTCTCTTACCATCTTACCACCACTTCATAGAATAAAAAAAAATAAAAAAAAACCAAATGAAATCTCTAAACTCATACTCAGTTACGCATAATTTACTATGTGAAATTGTAATTTAATTATGTAACTGGCGACCTTATCACTCTAAGTGATTTCTACCAGGTAACCAAAGGCAGGAAAAGATACTAATAAAACAATCGGGTGACGTAAATCAACTGTTACAAACATAATAATATAAACATAGGAGTAAAATATGCCGTCGTTCGTATCCGAGTATATTTCGTATTAGTGTGTCCCAAATAACTGGGTCTATGTCCCTGAGGACGGGACAGGAAAATATAACTATAGAAAAAATATCGTGCAAAATAACCGGTTTTAATATAAAGTAAAGACAAATAACATGTCGTGAAAGTTATAAAAAAAACTTTATTTAATTAAAAAAGGTCGTCCAAGTTTGCCAATAAAATATACTCATCTTGTCGACAATATGAAGCTATATATAAGTTTACGTAAAAATACTATTACCCTGCGACGAGTGATGCCTATTGCGAGATGTCAATAAATGTAATTAGACGTAGACAGGGGGACAAGGGGGAGAGTTGCAAAGGCTCAAAGCGGCCGGAAGTTTGTATAATAGGACTCACCTGGCGTATACAACTTTGAACTGGTATTACTTCAGGATATTACTACATAGTATAAAACTAAGTCGCTTTCTCTGTCCCTATATGCTTTAATCTTTAAAAGTACGCAACCGATTCTCATGCCAATTTTTTTTAATAGATGATTATATGTATAAATAATATTTAAAAAACGTGTATACGCTAGTAATTTATTTGCAAATTTTTCACTAATAGTCTATTCTCGACTGAATAAGTGAATCGTTTTCAGACTATCCTGAAAAGAAGGAAACACTATTAAAAAGTAATATAAAATGAACCCAAAGTAAAGTAGAAACATACATCGACTCATCCTTTGTACCTAGATTCAGATGGCTTAGCTAGTTAATCCGACAAATTGAAACAATACAAGTTTATCCCTCGTAATCGTACCCTATATACTATTTTACTATTTGTATGATCAGTTCTTACATAGCTTTCCGTTGTAGTTGCTATTTGGTATATAACTGCTAAAGTACTTAACTTTAAGATGATTGAATATAATTTTGTGTACTTGCTCAATACACTTACATACTTGTTTCAAAACTAAATAATTGGAACACACTGTATATTTTAAAACAGTAGGTATTTAGTTGCTAAGCATTTTATTAATCGGTTATTCATCATCATCACTTCCTTATCTGACCATATAAATTGTAGATATACCCCCGAAAAATTTTAAACGGCCATTATTTACCCATATATGCTTGTGTATTTTCTCTGTACATTCCTCCAATACTTTCTTCTATAAATAAATTGTAGTACAAGCTAGATAAGTCACCTTACATTGAGCAGTTTGATCGTTCGCAGGTGAAGAAAATGGCGGAGCGGGTGGCGAAGTGCCGGGAGGACGTGTCCAAGAACCGGGATAAGTACCAAGCGGCTCTCGCGGAGATCACGTCGTACAACCCGCGGTATATCGAGGACATGACCGGCGTGTTCGAGCGGTGTCAGCAGATGGAGGCGCAGCGGCTCACCTTCTTCAAGGACGTCCTGTTCAGCTTCCACAAGTGTTTGAATATTAGCCAAGAGCCTACGTGAGTATAAATGTTTTAAGGATTGCTACTATAATTCAAGGCGATATACTGGTTTCCTTCTATCCTTATAACATAAGGATACTGAGGAATTAAGTAAAAGTTTATGCTAGTGTAAAATTAAAAGTAAGAGAAAATTATTTCAAGATTGCTATTGAAGTTGATATAGAAACGATAGAACATTGATTATTAAATTCCAAAATTTATAAAGAATCTAATACATAAACAAATACAAATAGAAATAGACATCTTTTATATATTGAAAATGCCTCAACAATTTGTTTATTAATTATGTAAATATAAATTATTATCGAAAACTTCAATGTGCCAACCACATACTTCCAGATTACCACAAATATACGAAGAATTCCACCATACGATAAACAACGCTGACCACCAGAAGGATCTTAAATGGTGGGCCAACAACCACGGCGTCAATATGGCCATGGCGTGGCCGCAGTTCGAGGTGAGTGCGAGCCGCCCCGGTCGCCCCGCAGCGTTCCAACCGATCGCGTTACTTACTGCCTTTTAACTTTATGCTTATCTAACCGTGCGTTTGCACCGATGCAACATTACCGAACTTTGGTAATGTCGAGTAATTATTATGATTATTAAGTAGTTTAGTGTCAAAATTTGGCTTCTAAGTTCGTCGTAAAAGCGTGTTTGAAATCAAAAATAATACGAAGATATTAAGATATTTATTGATATATCTATCACAATTTGTGCATTATAGGTAAGATGAAAAACCTATTAAAACTATTTTCATGATATTTGATATGATACCACATATTTTAAGATTTTCTTTTCATCCAAGTGCATATTATAACTTTCAACGTCGATGAAAATGTATTTGTTGAAAGGGTAATAAATTCATGTAAACGTTAAAATTCAACTTATTTGCACAATTTTTGCTCAACAGTAAATTAAGGAATTTTCCTGAAGCATTTTGTGAGATATGTGATTCTAATATAACATGTTATACAACACGTTTAATGTTTCTCGGTGCAAACGCAACAACCAAGCATGTTAGACGACTCTAGTTACTCTTGATTGCCTGATTCTTTCGATCCTAGTTCAAATAACTGCCTGCTTCTAGTTGGCCTCGAAATTCTATCTCTAGTACTGAGTAGCGTAGTTAGTTGAGATTATCCTGAGTTAATATTAGCATTTTCAGTGACTATATTTGGAGATTATCACGTTGTGTGTCTTGGTTAAGCCGAAATATCGTCAGAACTTTGTCAAATTTGCATTTAGAACTAGCTGCCGGACGTGGTGAAAATTCTACATAATTTTCCTGACAAACGCAGTGTAGTGAAATAAACAGGTCTTAACAGCGACGTACTCTACGTATCATGTTAATAATTAATTCATTTGTGTATTACACTAATCAATAAAAAAAAACTATTATGATAATAATGAAACAAACCTTAACTACAAATATTGTAATCTTTAAATCAAAACAACATCACGTTCAAAATTATTCGGTTCAAAGACGATATAAAACAAATACATATACAAAGAAATGCCCACGAAAGTGTTTTTGTTTAAAAATAGTACACTCGTATAGCTTCATAAAAAGACGGAAAATTACGTCTTCTGTGTAAAGCTTTAATCCACTATCAAAGATTTATCAGACGTACTCATACACGAACAGCTAACTTAAAACAAACTTCAATATGTCTAAGACGATGTCATAGCAGGCGACCTCTAGCTTCCGAGAATTAGACGTGATTGCTTTAGGACGAACCGTCGGAGACCACCGAGCCGATACGTTACAAATACCTCCCCGCCGCCGCCTCGGCGGTCCTCCATCGCGCGATGGTGGCCGCGGCGCCGCACCGCTGGCGCGCGCTCTGGCTGCGCGTGCGCGCGCTCGCCT
>DWAJ01004711.1:0-12506 GCA_018238005.1 Eurema mandarina
TTATTATGTTATAGTGAGTCAATCTTAGAAGATAGACATATACTGTCGCGGACTTTTTTTAGATCATTTAAAGAGGAATAATTCTTTCATACATATTATTTTTGTATCTTGAACCGTTTTCGCAGCGTACGCAAAGGAAGCCCTCAAAGATGAATAATTTTCCCCGTTTTTTCCATATTTTCCATTATAGCTTCGCTCCTATTAGTCGCAGAGTGATGTTATGTAGCCTAAAGCCTTCCTCGATAAATGGTGAATTCAATAAAAAAAATTATTTTTCAATTCGAACCAGTAGATCCTGAGATTAGCGCGTTCAAACAAACAAACAAACAAACTCTTCAGCTTTATATATTAGTATAGATTTAAAAATCTTTTTATATTTGTAGTATACTATACTAATACCTATGGAAACCCGTATTTAGTCTTGTACAAATAAGTAACAATTACTACATTCTTACTAAATTGCCTTATTATCGTTGTCATACGAAATACGAATACCCTTTTCTCAGTTTTCTATCTACATTTCATTAAATTCACATCACGTTGCACGCGTGAGAAAGGTTTCGAGGACCGTATCCTCATAATATTTTCTTAATATTTATATTCCTCTTCACGACTCCCAGCAAAGCAAACAAGGTATATCTTGGATGTTAAGCGTATTTATTTAAGTGTTTCATTTAATAATTTTCAATTTAATTTCTCTTCTTTATTTAACACTTTGGTTTTTTTTAGTCCATTTATAGAAAGCTTATTTATTAATTATTATGCTGTGTAATAAACAACGCAACAAACCAACGCAAATTAAAAATATCAAAACAACAATGTACCACGTAAAAAGTTCCTATACAATATTAGTATATATTAGATAAGTTAAGTTTAATTTAGAACGAGACCACAAGTAAATCACGTGTGGTTTAACCCATGGGCGTTTCATTCTTAACAACGAACCTCCTGACAGCCTTCCGGCATTCGTTTAAGATGGTATTGTATGCGTTCACGATGTTACATGCAGTAATAACATTTACTAAACCTGGTATTTCCTCAAAAAATATTTTGTTGTGGTACCTATTTAAACGTTATGAATTTATTATATCTACCGCTTCCTTTATTTAAAGTATGTAAAAAGTTACAACCAATGATATGCTTTTTATACTTCTTTCTCTTATATTGTTTTTTGTTTTTATTATTAAGATCTATCGTGTGGTAAAATTAGGATTTTTATTATTATCATTATTAAACAATACAGTAATACAGCTCATTACTGTGCTTGCATCTTTAAATCAGTAT
This sequence comes from Eurema mandarina, assembly GCA_018238005.1. NCBI lineage: Eukaryota > Metazoa > Arthropoda > Insecta > Lepidoptera > Pieridae > Eurema > Eurema mandarina. The sequence continues at coordinate 1,285 of DWAJ01004711.1, forward strand.
TTATTTGGTGCATTTTAAAAATATGTTAGTTATTTTAACTTTTGTTTTCCTATAACAAAATTACTATCACAAGCGAAGATAGCGATAATTGCTTTAATATTTGAACAGGCGTTTCAACCGCAAATGTATTTGTCCTAGTAATGTTAAAATAATTGTTTATCTTGAACCATTTTTATTTTCAGATCTCTTTTATTTTTATATGTATGATCGCCGCCGCTTTTGGGGCTAGTGTGCAGTCCCCAAACGATCCAATACCGATTATTCGTTTTGAAACTGACGGGCCACACGTCGATGGATCATACAAATGGCTGTAAGTAACATCTGACTGACTATAAGATATTTATATATTATACAATACAATCGTTGGAGTACTTCCGGCCCTTATGTGGAACATATTAACTTACAAAGTAGATTATTTGTAGATGTATTTTTTTCTCTATAGTATGAGCACCTGACTGTTTATGTAACACGCCTAAAGCTGTTTTTAGGCAAAATTATAGATAGAAGTTTGTTATGCCTATATAACACAGTTGATTAATTAAAACATTTACCTGTATTTGCCTTAAATAGCTCTAAAGTTAGTGGAGTTATATGCGTATTTTTATTGTGTTTTACGTTTAGTTATTTTAATATTAAAAAATTGCATAAACGCATGGTCATAAATGTTTTTATGATAATATATATTATACTAATATACCTACAATATGCTATTCATAAATATAAACATTTTAAGAATATCTAATGTAAAGCTATACTAATGGCTAAATGATCTATAAATCGCAGCACCTCCCTGATGTGACAAAATTATAATTAAATGTTCATTTAAGCACGAACTCTTCATATTAACAGCAATTTCGAAAGTCAGTAATTAATTTGTAAGCTCAACTTTGCTCTTTCAGGCTAAATGTGAGAATTAGATTTGCAAAATGTATACCGAATTATTATTAAATTTATTTAATAAGCGTTTGAATTTAGTACAATTTAAAACTTATAATTTTTATATACTTATAGTACCCTTACTGTTGTACTGTGTTACGTCTTATGTATTTTAGTCATATTATATTTTTAATATCTAGATATGAAACTGGCAACGAAATAAACGCAGAAGAGGCTGGATATGTTAAGAACTTTGGTAAAGGCGAAGGTGAGGAGGTGCAGGTTGCAGAAGGAAAGTTCAGTTACAAGGCGCCTGACGGAACTCCTATCGCTCTCTCTTATATTGCTGATGAAAATGGCTTCCAACCGCAGGTATGTAAGATCATGCTATATATAGTTATATATTTGCCCAGGTACACTATATTGCATAGCTATATACACACATCATAACTTTTTACCCCCACCTACTACGAGTGAAGCTACGTTCCCTATATGAAAATAGGGAACGCGAGAAATATATTATTATAGTTTAGTTAAATAATATTTTTAAATGTTTCTTTATTCGGTTCTATAGTTGCACTTTTATAATACATACCTTATTTTACTTTCCATTAGACATTTCTATTTGTACATTTACACTCCATAAGTAATTCATATGAATATAATATTTTCTATTGGATAATCTAAAACTAAATCACCAAAAAGGTTAGGTAGCTGTTATAAGAAAAGTAATTGTTATTTATTCAGGGGTAGTTCGAACCAAACATTTTTATTTTTTTAAGTTGGTAGATCAAATAAGAAATACCTTTACCTTTATTATTATTAGTAGGACAGGTCACGTAACAGTCTTAATTGCCGTAATATATTTTATTTGCATAGTTATAAATTAATAATTTTATGTTGTAATAGACAAATAACGTCTAACGTAAACATTAAACAATCACGTATTTGATGATTTTATTGAGTATTATTCAACGGATATATAATAAAACCCGTTCTGGGCAAATCGTAGGTAGGTATATGGAACAAGCATAATTTATGAATTAAAAGTTATGTCACGTGTTACGCGTGCATCATATATTTCACGGTACATACACATGATTATCTCGTTGGTAGGTAGGAGTTTCTTAAGAAATATACTTAAGTTAATATTTTTCATTTAACCTACGGCTATCATCAAACCACACCGAACATTATATTTTCTTGAAAGCCTTAATTTAGCTAGTAGTAGTCAAGTAAGTCATGATCTATTTTTATAATATTTTGAATAATGTATTTAAATCAACTTTATCTCTTTTATTCATACATGCTGTAAATTTACATTTCACTCAACTGCCTTGAGGTTAAGATTCATTTGATTGCTTGTTTATATTTATAGGCTTGAAACAGCTCGTTATCTTCACGTTAAAACAAACGTTCAAAAATATAGCCAGTATTGTATTGCATTGTAACCATAAAGAATAATAAAAATATTTTTGAAGGTTGAAGATAATATTAAATCAATTAAACTTCAATATTAGGTATTGTCGATTTATTCACTCATAAACTAAAATGAATTTCAATTCAAATATTTTTCACTCCTAAGTATACCTATTAAAATCTGTCAAAAGAAATTTTAAAATAGTTTATACAAAAAATGCATGCACTAGAAAAAATCACGCAAGAATCTGTGTTAATAAAAAATAGGGCAGCCATTTAAACACAAAAAGTCATAACGATTATGCACTTCGTAGTTTACGGATTTTCCAGTTTATCATTGACGCGAAGTTTATTGAGAAAGTGATATAGTTAACACCTGTTTAACATATTCGAGTGTGACCCGAGAGCGTACTGGCCTTGACATCCTACTCTTTGAATTCGCAGCGCTCTCGATGTGTCATGAAGTTACAGTTTAACAGCTATACAAGGTTGTTTTAAAAAACCGATCAAATGTTATTCATCTAAATAGAACAGTTTTATAGCACCTATATTCACAACCTAAGTGTTTAATAAAAACATTTATAACGAATTCATAGTTGTATTTATGAACACTCATACAAAGAATATAATATATTATTATTCGTTCAAGTTTTGACAGTTATTTTTAGTAACACATTTGGCTTTTATGCAAGTTACTAACTGAAACTGATACAGGTTTTGCATAACTTCCTAATAAATGTAATTCAGAAAAGACAACCATCGCTCATTTTACCCACGCACCACATAAATCAAACACAAATAAGTAGCTATTGTCTCGAAGATTTTGAATTGATGAATGGCGCGCCCTATAATGTTCATAATAACGTTATGTAAACTGACATTTATTCATTCTCACGTAGTTTAGATTTTGGTTGCGAATAAATATTTAGAACAGTTTGTAGCAACTTTTTAATAGGCCTGTAAATCTAATTTTAGAGTGTCTAGTCACCTTTCTCAATACTGATCATTTGACAATGTTTACTGAATTGGAAATGAAATTTATCAAAATCTAATTAGCATTTAATTGTTGCTTTTGTGGGTAACATGTGAATTGGGTGTGGTAAGCGCGTTAATATATGAATAGTTGGATAATGCACGAATGTCTCGAACAAAGTCTGACTCACCAAAATTGCGTAAGGCTATAAAGGAAGAGAAGTAAAGATCTCAGGCGCGGGTGTAAGGCTGGTTGGCCAATGCGTGTAAATGTCACTTTACAATATTAAACTCCGACCTGCTATCAAGTTTGGGAATTAATAACATTGAAAATATTGTTAACACCTCACTTTGAATTGTTTCGCGACACCAAAGCGATTCCAAAACGTTTTCTATCAATCACGCAATCAACCGCTGTTACGGAAATCGAAGAAATATCTGATTTAAATAAGAATCAAATAAATTTGCTTTAAACGACAGTAGGCAGTGATAAAATTTAATTAAGGTTAAGAAATTTAACTAACACCAATTCGTAAGATCTATATCGTTTAGTTATTAAAAAAATAAAAATCTCCTTAAAATTATTGGTATATCATATAAACTTAGGTACTAGGAAAAATAAATGTCTGAGGACAAAAACTCGTGTAATAATCCTTGCCAGTACGCCGACCAAGATATTAAGATGATCTTTTAACATTAAATTCTTGAACAAAGAAGATATGCAATCTTTACATAGTTTGATATTATTAAATTATATATACGGTCCCATCTTCTTTGTTATAAGTTAATTTAATTTTAGAAACAATGTTTGTATGTCGTTAGTTAATATGAATTAATTTTTTAAATTAAGTGAAAACGTTACGTAGCTTAAGATCTAAATATACAGGGACTGAACATAAATTAAAAACGTACATGGATAGCGTGACCTTAAATTACTTTTTTTGAATTGGCTCAATCTTGAATTCAATTAACTTAATTTCAAGTAGTCACTTGAAAGTTTTTGATTATTATAAAGGTATATTTATAAATAAAAAAGATGTTTATTAAACTGAAAGATCATTTTTGTTTAAATTGTAATTATAAATTTTTTTTCAGGGAGACCATCTGCCTACACCTCCCCCGATTCCAGCAGCGATCCAAAGGGCCCTGGAATACTTGAAAACTCTTCCACCAACTGCTGCCTCTAGCAAAATACAAGTGCAGTACAAAGCTCCTGCTCCCAAGAAGCGCTTCTAATCTGAGAAACGCACAAACGAAGACGATTCATATTCATTATTGTAAATATTTCACTTTCATATACGTAATAATCAATGAGTATACTCAGGTGGCTAAGTAGTAAAAAATTTCCCCCGCTAATATTTGCAGCCGGATTAATAACAATCTTTCTCGTTTTGTAGGTACAATGACGTATGATCTTCTAATTCTCTGTTTCTGGCAATTGACATAGTTATCCACTGTTAGCGATGAAGACGTTAACCAAGCCATTCATTTAAGCCTCAGTAATTCTTTGAACTAATAAGAATTGTTACAAAATATATTCATTCAAAATTTAAAACGGTTACGCAATCTTTTCTACTTTGCCATCGGAGTATAAACTTGTGGGTCCAATAAACTCGTGTGTCTGCTATATCTAAGTCATAAGCATAGGATACTACTTTTTGACTAAAACATAACATATAAGCTTTTGCTTACTAAAATGATATCATTATTATAAAAATGATACGGTTATATTAAGCAGAAAATCTTTAGAATTGTTGTTCGTAGAATCTAAACTTTTTATATAATCATATACATTTTTGTATAATATATTTTTTTATTTTATGAATGTCTTTTATTTCCTTGATCGTAATGTATCTTTTAAACTGTTATGTATGTATGCATTAAAAATCGACATTAAATCAAATATCATTCAAATTTATAATTATATTTTGATCAGCCCATTAATTAATTATCAAGCCTCCACAAAAGTTCACGCATTTTATCCTCTTGCGTAAAAATCTGTAATCGTTACTGCCATATTTTATTATTATTAAACCCATTATAAATCTATCGAACATTATTAACCTTGACTTTACTGCAGATTACTTTTTATGAATAATAATGATCCAATAAAATAGGCCTAATATTTTGTTAATAAAAAACGGTTTTATCACAACTTTGTTCGCGTTTTGACAATGATGAATAGTAGGTGTATGTTTAATAATATGCGGTACAAATATGGAAAATCAATAATCTAAGCCCTTACAAGAGGTGTGTCATTATAATTTAATTAGTTATTATAATCAATGATCCGTCAACTGTTGTAAAAAGTTGATTTTGCTATTCTTTACTATAGGCAACTTTACTTTTGTAGGTTTATAAACTTTTCGTTGAGTATTATTATTATTACCTGATTATAGATTAAATTGATAGATATTTTTTTAACATTCAACGACATAATATTATTTGAATGTATTACTCTCTACAAAACTAGACAACAAACAGTATATCTTTTGCAACTTTAAATATTCAAGAAACACTGTTAAATTATTCAACTATCAGAAAACAATGTGGTACCTATTAATAAATTTGTTAACTCAATTAAACTAAATTTATATTAATATTTAAAAATAAAATTTGTAATTAAATGTATTTTTTCGTCTTTGTCAATAGTCAATTCACAATTTATTTGTCATATATAGATACATGAAATATGAAAGTTATTGTTTTCTTAAAATTAAAAGTATCACCGTACCGTTACACATAATGTAGGTTATAATAAAATTAACAGTATACCACGCTTTTTGTGCGATGAGCAAAGTTTTTGTAATGATAATTTATAACGCTTCACACACTATATGAAGCATTGCTTCATGTGTGATATGCACTTTGCCTTAACAAGAATTATAATTAAGGTCTATCATTGTAGGTCCAAGCTTGATAAATTGGATCCTTTTGCTATAGATTGTCTATAGTCATTACAGGTCTTACACCGTTTTGCTTTATCGGGGTAACGAGGTCAATTATTGTGTGTTAGTCAATTATAGGAAGATGTCGTTCATCGTGCATGAACAAGTCACTGAAAGTCATCAATCTTACGCTTCTTGCGTGCGAAAATTTTTGACATTCCATATTACCTTCCTCTAAATGTCATTTAAGATAAATTGCTAGCCCTTGTTACACTACTTACGCGTAGACATCGCTTTATATGATTTAAAACTTTTACAAATATCCTCTTTTTGTGCGTATTTCTATTTGGCTATTTCTAATTTAAATATGTAGACATAATAAATATTTAGGTTCAAATTAACGTACAAAAAGCAGATAGCCGGAATAATAATTTCCTGTAAGTTTGTGACTAGTAAATAGAATCCACAACTAAATGTCAAGAGTTAACATCAGAAATATATTATCTAATTGTAGCGGTTTTTCACTTCGCTCCGAACTGAAATCACAAGATAAAGTAATAGCAATCATTAATCATTTATGTGGTTTGATAAATATGTTTGTATGTTGAAACAATGGCAAAGGTCACGGCTATAATATCATAATTATATACAGAATTTGAATAAGAATAGATTTATTGAAATTTTATATTTGAAGGTTTTTAATGATACGGAACAGAACAATTTAGTATTCTAATGGTACGGTTGTTGTTATTGAATATTGAGTGAATTGTAAAATATTCATATCATATATTCATATTTTGATAGTTGTAAATGTTCATCCTTAGTAATATTTCTTTCTTTTCCTTCTTTATGACATTTTTGTTATTAGTCCTCTCTATCTTCTTTTAAATTCCAGAAATGTATCGCGCTTTATCTTGGGAATGTCTATGGGCAGGTAAAAACACAAGAATATCACGGTTTTTTTGATATTTCAAAATATAGTTTTTAAGACCAATATTTACAATACATTAAAAGATTTACCATAAATTAATGTTTTATAAAATAAAATTAAAATACATCCACTTATGTTAAATGAAATCACAAGACAGCTATTAAAAGAAAAAAGCTCCAATGAGTAAATGATCAAAGTACACGCTAACTTGATGATTACAGGTGTAATGTGTTATCTTAGAGCCATCTCTAACATTACTGCTGTATGGCTTAACATGTTAATGGTATAGCATTTGAACAATTTACAATTATTGTAAAATTTAACGAGATGTAATTGGCATCTAGTTTGAAGTAAATTGTAATATAGCCTTTGCCTTGAAGGCATGCAGAATCATAAGTACTATATGAGCTGTAATATGATTATTTACTAATAAAATATATTTTTTAAAAAAGGAATGTCTATTTATATACACATTACATACATCAGATAAGAGATTTCAGTAATCTTTGTAAATAAAACTTTAAACAACACTACTCGCTTAAATGTAAGATACATTTATTTAAGCCGTTGGCTTGACTTTATTACCATATAAATGTCTTCGTATATGGGGAAGTAATCAATTTACCGCCATAAAAGACAATAACAGTATTCTGTGATTTTTGGTACGTGGAAGCTGACTCCTCAATAGGACATGGTTAACCTTGAATTTATATAATACATTAGGGTGTAAATAGTTGGAGGCGAAGGTATTGCTATGGTCAAGGCTAACGCGGATGTACACAAAATCATAGATGGTACAAATCGATATAAATGTCAATTTAATGTCAAACTGTATCATGACGAAGATTGTAGTTCAGTCTATTGTAATAAAGTTGTTTTTTCTAACCTAATACCAAAATCTGATTAACAAGACTTCTATAATATATTTAAAAGAAACGAATAATCTACACCATGTTAAAATAATTACATAATTATTAAAAAACATTTTTTAACTCTCAAATAGTTATAGAATAAATAAATAAATATAACTTCCATTTCTTTAATGAGTATCTCTTTTTGAGTTTTTGTTTAATTATTTAAGGATTTATGTTTAATATACAATAATTTCGAATTTTAATATGGGGTCATAAATATTACGACTACTACGATTTTTAATTTAAGCACTTAATCATCCTCAATTTTATTATGTATTATTTATTTGTTAATTAACTTTTAATTAATATATATCTCAATATCTAAATACATAATTTTATAGCAACAATATATTGAAATCGCGGGCGGGCGGGCGGTAACGCCTTAATGTACTCCCGATCAAAGCGCGCACTTCTCGAACGTAGTAATCTAATTTCAAGAGATGCGTCGACGCCGCATCATATAAAAGGCTCTGCGCTCGATCTGAAAATCATTCCCACTTCATACATCCATCGAGGACCATCACACCTCTAGATTTTTTTATTATATAATAAACATGAAATCGGTGAGTATCTATACAAGACTTATATAACGTATTTTTTCCTCATTTAACTTTACTTTTATATGAAGCCTATCTTAGAGTACATTTCACCGATTATTCAAAGCAGAAAAGAGATATATAGTTTTTATAAAATTAAATAAATTAATATATTATAAGCCTATGCTATATTTTATGTTGTTCAAAAGCTTTCTAAGTCTTTTCGTCAGGAAGAATACTGAACATTTGTCTTCATTAACGCATTTTAGTAATGTATAATTTTATACATTCACGATAATCAAAATAACTCAGTACTATAAACGTTTCTTTATTCTACAGTTCGTGGTCCTGTCTGCCCTCGTGGCTTTATCCTGTGCCGCCCCCCAATTCAACTACCAACCACAACAGTACCAAGGTCAAGTGATCCCCATCTTGAGACAGTCGCAAGAAATTAACCCAGATGGTTCATACCAGTGGAGGTAAGATTAATCGGAGAGCATGCACCTACACCTTGGCTATATTTCTTCATTGTCCGTTAATATCGGAGACAAAAGCATGTTCCATGGTGTGCCAAAACTTACGATCATTCTTTCGCATTCAGTACATAATCTAAAACTATCAATTCATTTGAAGCTATCCATTTCAAGAATACAAAAAAAAAGTAATCATAATATTAAAAGCTTTTGTAAAAAGACCCTTACAGGCAAAAATAACATACCTATTACGTATTGATTCTCATCTAATATTGGAGGATATTCTTTTGTTTAATCTTATTGGCAAATAACGTAATATTAATGAAGGAGGAATAATGCTTTGACAGCTTACAAAATTAATGCAATACCAAATTCGACACGGCATTATACAAACGAAATAGCTTTATATGAACCAACTCAATAAAGTGAGTTGAAAATCATAAATGTACATTCCTTCGATGTCAAATGCATTAAAGCGTAAAATTTGTAGGAGTCATCTGCAAGTGTTCAGCAGACACGCCCTCATTACGTAACGAAATTGGCTCAGAGAATCTTAAGTAACTATCTTAATTTGATACTCGTATGTTAATTTTTATTTTGAAATAATGCAGCTAATTTTGTCATATCTCTCGTCCATAAATCTCTAAACAGTTTTATTGCCTCATTCAACATAATTTTCATTCCTAGCGAAGGGTTCCTGCCTGTATTTTATCCATTATTTGTATAAGCCTATTCGTCAAACTACCTGTTGTTATCCTTGTAATAATTGAATATCCTACATTGCTCAAGATTTATGCGATAAAGTTAATCAACGTGAGTAATCATCCATAAATAGGCTTTAACCTATAGGGTGACACATGATGTATTTCAAAGTCCTATTATCCTTTATACCACGCGTTCTACCGAAATTTTTAAACCTATATTTAAATAAAATTATCACAATTTACATTCATATGATTGGAGCTGGTAGAGGAACAATTATATGTAATGCATTGTTTCAAAACAAGCAACGCATTCTCTAATAGCATAAACTAACGCAGAAACAAAAGATTCCCATACTTAAGTATTGACAATGCATCACGATTGCATAGATACTACGAGTATAGAACGAGATATTAGTAAAACCTCTCATTAAATTTGATATTTATGCCGGTATGGTCCCGTCGCTGCAAATTATGCTCTTTAAAATTGTAACCTACATGCTAAATGGACATAAATCATTATTATTAGAGCCTATTAAGTAAAATACATTTGTAAATTAAATTTAAACAAAGTAGAATTATGGAAACACACATAATGATATAAATAAAGATGTGGTCTACAAAGATGTTTATCTGTTTCCAAACTCGCGAGGCATACAAAGTGTTACATGTTATGCTACATCCGTAAATACGTAAATTTAGATTTGCAAAACCTTGTAAACTTTGATCTTTGAAGTTATTATAAATATTCTATTGCCGAGGAGAAAATATATACAATTTTGGGTAAGCGTAATATTTTTTATTTAAACGTTCAAACATTTTTTTAGCAACGTATCCATATAATAGGTTAGATGCAATAATCTAGACAGAGCGAATAGCCATCCGCTAGCTACAGCCGTCAATCAATTGCAACAAAAGACTTTAATTAATACTCGCTGATGTGTAGGAAGACTGACGTCTAATAACTTTTGCATTAATAAAACCAAGGATTATATTACAAATGTGTTATAGCTATGAAACCGGTAATGGCATCGCTGCCCAGGAGCAAGGCTACCTGAAGAACGCTGGTATTAAGGATGCCGAAGCCCAGGTAGCCCAGGGATCCTTCACCTACACTTCCCCCGAGGGTATCCCCATCGCTGTTTCTTACGTAGCTGACGAGAACGGTAAGCTTTTAGTAATATTTAACTAATTTTTAAGCCCAACTATTTTTCTATCGGCAAAAGTAAAAGATTTTGAAATAAGTTAACTGCATATCTTATTATCAAGATCAATTAAACATCTTACCTCCATTGCAACTTGGAATGGACTGAGCTGAAATACTTTAGCATTATATTTTGTCCGTAAAGCCGAGTGACGTTTCTATCAATTCAGGTTTATTGCCAACGTTACCCTTAGTTTTTTTTTTATACTATGAAGAGGGGAGACGAGCTGGACGCACTCCTGATGGTAAGAGTAACGCCAGCCCATAGCCAATGTAATGCTACCCGGAACTTTGCTCTAAAGCCCAAC
>DWAJ01004712.1:0-12506 GCA_018238005.1 Eurema mandarina
TTAGATAGGTTTGATGTTTTTTTATCTGTATCCTGTTATGGTTTTTATGTAAAAAAAAAAGAATCGGATCGAAATTCACTTCATCGTATTGTTGTAATATACACAAAAAGTTTTTATTTTAAAAACTATCGAACTAGTCTAAATCGACTCGGACGTCGATTGTATTAGGCTTAGGTTTCCCCGCCATAGGCAAGTCCTATCAGCGCCCGATAGCTGTACTAATTTTATAATTAGGCAAATACAACCTAAAACCTTCCTAAAACCTAAGTCCTTTCCTAAGCTTATAATATTACAGCGGAGAAAAAGGATGCTTACCTACTAATATAATAGGTGTCAATTTTGATTAGGCCGACATCTAACCGCGATCTCGCCTGTTGGTAAGCACAGATGCTGTCTAAAAGGCAGGTCTGTCTAGAATCTAGTTGAACATTAATTTTTTTTTTAATATTTCGAAATTATTCTCTTTTGGAAATAAGAACTCTGGCAGAGAGTTTCACCATAGTATAGTACGCGTCATTTATGTTTAGCGCTGGACGAGAATAGCTGCGCATCGGTAGAAGCGCGCTCGTAATTGACGTATTGGTGCGAGGAAGACAACACGACTGGGACAACAAATCGACGCTCGCGCACCCGACGATCACGCGCCCCGCGCGCCGCGCCCTTTTCTCGATACCTTATTTTTGACTTCTGCGCAGGTTTCGTTCAGCGCTAAAGATTCGTGACGCGTACTATAGTTCGCGGAAAGAATAATGCGAGTCGTGACGAACTGATTCTCTTTCCTTTTGACTTTGCATAGTCGGATAAAAAGAGCTTAATCATGACTGTTCAAAACTCTTTAATACTTTAGTCATAAATCTTAAATGTCTACGTAATATGTGTTGTATTTAATTACTCAGTAATTAAGTGTTACTTAGTTTTGTTTCAACATAACACATGTTATTTCACATTTGTTAAGCAATAGCGTTTATCGTTTTCTATAATTGTACTGACAAAGATTATTAATATGTCTGGATAAAAGACAAATGATATTTATAAGGCATAAAAATAAAATCCTTAAAAAATTAGATTAATCACTAAAATGTCTAGCATTAATTTGTTTGTTTGGGTTCATACTTAGGTAAATAAACTACAAGAACCTAAAACAAAGGTTTAGTATTTTTGGAAGAGTAAAAACTTTATTGAACTTTTGAAAATAAATAAATCTCACACTACGACGATATAAAATGCAGCAAATAAAAATAGAAGCGATATTTCAATTATCCATTTATTATATTAGCTGACGTAGAATAGAATGTCAATAATATTTAACATAATTTGTAATTAAACAACGATACTATGACGTAATAATTACAAAGCGGTTCTATCGAAATCTGCTGATCACGCACGAGAGTCGAGACAGCTTGACAGATTGACTAAATGCCGCCAAAATGTAGCAATTGACCTAATATTATATCAGTCATAGATCAGTTTAATAATCATACGGTTCTTTTATAATTATTAATTGTTAGCCATTGTATGTTGGGTGATTATATAACCACTGTATTAGAAATATGTAGGTATATCCATATAATTTGTTGTTGTTTGAACAACACTTCTAAGCTTGGTTTTATGTTGTTTCAACGGGCGGCTTTCTTCCTATATTATGTCTTTGAGTTCATCATTCAGTCCATGGTTTAAAGCTTGAGATTTTCTTTTAATTAGTAAAAGATTATTTACAGTGAAGTTATAGTATTTTAAGAGTGCATAACAAATATCTAGTAACCAGCTCATTAATAATATATCTTAGGCTTAGATTTAAGGAAATAAAAGTAGGTAGGTACTTTTATTTCATGCTTTCTTCGATAACCAATTGCACTAGACATTTGCTTTACTATACTAGGAAATAAAATCTTAGTAAATTATAACATACTAGCTGACCCGTGCCCAACGAAGTGGGCATTATGTTAATTATCCTTTTCAGTTTTTTATATAGCCTATGACACTCAGCAATAATGTGGCTTTCTATTGGTGAAAGAATTTTTAAAATCGGTTCAGTAGATTCTGAGATTACCCCTTACAATTTAACAAACACACAAGCTTTACTTCTTTATAATAATAGTATAGATTACCCATTTAGCAACATACATGATAACATTTTTTGTGCTACAAATTAACTTTTATCGATAAAGCTCATATAATACATGTACATATCTACATATTTTTTTACTTTTCATTTTAAGATTATAATAGCTTCAATACATACATAGTATAAAACAAAGTTGCTATCCGCCGACTGACTGTTCCTATGTATGCTTAATTCTTTAAAACTACGCAACGGATTTTGATACGCTTTTTCTTAATAGATATTAGATAGTGATTCTTAAGGAAGGTTTATATGTATAATACATGCATAATATATGCGAGCGAAGCCGGGGTGGGTCGCTAGACGCTAGTATCTAATAAAGAATGAATGATGATGTAAATTTGGCAATTAAAAAAGTAAGTAGTAATTAAATGTTTTATCCAGGTTATTTTGGAAAACGAGAGATTGACCTGGCAAAAAGAATCCCTGGAACATATAACCGATGTCACGTCCAAAGAGAGGGATGAACTTAAGAAGAAGCTGGATGACGCTTTGGTAAGCTTCACGATATCTTAATATATATAAATCTCGTGTCACAATGTTTGTCCTCAATGGACTCCTAAACCACTTAACCGATTATAATAAAATTCGAACACCATATGCAGTTTGATCCAACTTAAAAGATAGGATAGCTTACATCCCGGTATTGCCCCGGGAACGGGAACTACGTGGGTGAAACCGCGGGACACAGCTAGTAGTATATAAAACAAAGTACCTTTCTCTGTCCCTATGTATGCTTAAATCTACAAAACTAGGCCACTGATTCTCATGCGGATTGTGATTCAAAAGGAAAGTTTATATGTATAACTAGATGACTTGACGCGACTTTGTTTACGCTGTATCCTACCTATCATACAAATATTTTTTCCCGCTAACTCCCGTTCCCGTAGGAATTTTGCAATATCCTGTTGCAACTAAACTTTTGAGTTTACTAAGGTACCTGCATGCCAAATTTCAAGCGTCTAACTTAAGCGGTTTAGATTTTTTATACAAAAGGATTTTCCCCCTAATTGCCGTTCCCGCGGGATTTTCAGGAATCCCTTTCTTAGTGCACCTCTATAGTACCTAAGCTACGTCCCAACACCAAGTAATTCTTTTGAAGATATCATATTTTTTATTGAAGATCACACATTTAATTATTTTTTCTAGTTAAAATTGTCAAGCTTAGAAGAAATCAAAGCAACGGAGTCGAAAAAGATAGTGAATGTTCAGAGCGATTTGCAGAAACAATTGCAGTCTTCCAAAGCGGTGAGTTACTATTTAAAATTATCAATGTGTACAAATACTAAAAATATGAAAATTTTTATTAGAATACAGTACTTGGTTCGATTTGGTTGAAATTTGGACAATACTATTATGTTACTTGTATAGAACGAGAATGATGACTAAAAATAAACGAATATCCATAGATTAATGAAAAATAATAGATATGAGTTTTTAGTTTTTTTTTATTCAAAAAATTGGTTATAATTGAGTAGACTCCACATGTATGTTATAAAATTCGGAGCGGAATTAACACTCATAATATCTATAGTATAATACTTTATATCTTAAATTAATGTACAGTAAATGTATAAAAAATATATATTTTAGGATGTAGCTGAGCGGGAAGCCACAATAAAGAGGTTGGAATCAAAGATGGCGTCACTAATAAGTGACTTAAAGAATGCACAATTGGAAATATTACAGCTCAAGAATGTTAAGGTAAGTTAATATTGTACAGGGTGTCCGCCGGCAGATTTGACACTTTAAAAAAATATTAAAATTAAAATACGAATGATATCAAAATTATTTATTTATTTTCTGACAGAGTAATAGTGCGGATATCATTTTTTAACAATCACTCCACGTAAATGACGTCCTTCTAGCTGCACACATTCTTCCAATCTTTCCCTCTTGTTGGCAAAAACTCGTTTACACAGTGTTGGAGTGATAGCGTCAATCTCTCGCTGGATATTTTCTTCTAAGGCTTTTATTGTTGATGGCAAATTGTTGTAAACTTGAGACTTGAGGTATCCCCATAGGAAAAAGTCGCAAGGGGTCAGATCTGGCGATCTTGGGGGCCAGGGTATGTTGCCAAATCGACTTATCAATTTTCCAGGAAAAAGCTTTCTCAATTTAGTCATTGAGTTCCTAGCGGTGTGTGCCGTTGCCCCATCCTGCTGGAAATGTGTTCTGTTATTGTAGCCAACATAACGACGCAGCTCGAGTAATAAAAAATTATCCAAACCCTCGCAGTACCGTTGAAAATTGACAGTTTCGCCTTCTTTAAAAAAAATAAGGTCCAATTATTCCGTTTCCTGAAATGGCACACTATACCGTGGTTTTCGGGCAATGGAGTGGTTTCTGATGGACTTCTTTTGGGTTGCTCGGACTCCAGTAACGCATATTCTGTTTATTTACGTACCCTCCAATGTGAAAATGTGCTTCATTACTCAAAAAGATGTTACTTAAACGCGTAGGTGTAGGAAAACGATCCAGAACCTCTCTAGCGTAATTTTGCCTCTTTATGTAGTCATCTTCTTTTAACTGCTGAATGATTTAAAGCTTATATGAACGGATCTTCAATTGGCTTCGAAGAATTTTGTGAACAGACGTCTTTTTTATACCCGTTGATGCTGAAATTCTTCGTATAGACTTAAGAGGATTTTGCAAAATTTCGCTTTTCACAAGTTCTTCGTTCTCAGGAGTGATCACAGAGGTTTTTGGTCCGGGCCGAGGCTCATTTATGGTTGATCCAGTTTCTCGAAACTTCTCTACCCACGTCCATATCAGTTGTTTGAACGGGCCGTCCTTTAGCCATCGGATTTTGAACTGAAAATAAAATCGACGTCTTGCTACAATGGCGGAATTCTCATTCACGAAATACGCCTCGACTGCTAAAGCGCGATGCGCTCCCGTCCACTGACTCATGGCTATTAAACAACGCGCAACACTCCCGCGTCGAACGATAGCCCCCTCTCCCCCGTCCGCCACTCCTACACGACCTGAGCTCACTTCAAAGTGTAAAATCTGCCGGCGGACACCCTGTATAACGCAAGAGTTGGGGAGGATGGGTGCAGATGGCGTTATGTAAAAAGCTTCAAAAAGTAATCACTAATGACTTAAATTTAGTGCACCCCTGCCCGGAGTAAAGTTCTGGTTCTGCATTAGTTATGGGCTGGCGTTTCTCTTACCACCAGGAGGGCGTCCAGCTCGGTGGTGGAAACCACACAATAGAATAAAAAATAAATAAAAATAAGTTTTTATTTACAACTAGTTACTGACTACGCCTCGCAGTATTACCCGCGTAATTCTCTTTGCTGTGTCAATGCTGGGATAAAAATCATCATATGTGATAAGCAAGGGTAAAATTTAACTATACGCCAAACTTAACCCAATCTATACAGTAGATTATTCGTGTAAGAGTAATAAACTTCATATTTTCGTATCTATAATATTAGTAAGAATTTAAACCCAAAATCCAATTACATTAAATAAATCTTTTCATAGTTATTATGATATAAAGCGGTTCTCAAAGCAATTTCCAAATCGCTCAACCGAAAAATTTTCACAATACATTAAGTACGAAACAAGTTTCAATGTAATCTCCACGCATTTTGAGAGCTCTTTAAAAACTTAGCAAACAGCTGTATTTCACATCAAAAGCTAGGGCTCGTTAATTTTCATTCAAGTTTCGTGAGACATGTTGAAACATGTTTTCGTGACGTCAATAAGGATTGTAGACGCTTCTCCGACGTAGGCTAAGAGTACAAGTCTCCGAATATAAGAAAATTCCTAATAATGTATATAAATAGGTTGATTTGCTCTGTCACGTAGATATGGTTAATTTTGGCATGTATGTAGACTAGATCCTAGATTAATACGCAGTTTATTTGTAAAACCGCAGGACGTGGCTAGTATGAAAAAAATACAAACGTTTAAAAACAAGCCATAAATACTATAGAGTAACTTAAAAAATATTGAAAGAAAAAGAAATTGTGAACTAAGAGAAAAAAAGATTAAGAAGAGAAAGAAAAATAGGTCTCTGAAGCTCAACTTACTGAACGAAAGACACGGAACGAAACATCCATGCTATAACTTAACGTTGGTTTTTTTTAGTGGTACCACTTAGCTTAATTTTGCCAATTGGCTCGGCTCTTCCATCTTAATTACTATCACATGAACTGATTAACTATATCTTTATAATATTTAACTAATAATAAATATAAAATTAATAACCAGCTCTTAGTTCAACTCACCCCTTCAGCCTCTCAACTCTGACCGCTGTCTAGAAACCGCCATGTTTTTCCCTCCTTTAAAATACTGTTTACAAATATTCTGACGTAATTTTCTATTTATTTCATTTGCAATAAAAAGCCTTAAAAAGCTATCAGACGACGAAGTGTATAGTTATATGAATAATAATGTTCGACATGAAATTTATGAGTTATATAATGTCCAACACTTTTATTTAAACTATGAATATAATAAATATAAAACCAAAAAAGTTTATAAATGAGTTCTTTCTTAACATTGCATTCATAGAATACGTAGAATGAGCACGTAAAATGAAGCCATTTCACCTAGACAATTTGGTCAAACGCATTTTATAAATTAGATTTTTATTTAGATTCTATGAATCTTTGAACTACATGGCCTTTACAGTCAAAGCGAATAACGAGTAAAATAAAAATATTTTATTATATTACATCTATCTATCTATACTAATATATAAAGCTGAAGAGTTTGTTTGTTTGTTTGAACGCGCTAATCTCAGGCACTACTGGTTCGAATTGAAAAATTATTTTTTTATTGAATAGACAATTTATCGAGGAAGGCTTAAGGCTACATAACATTACGCTGCGGCTAATAGGAGCCAGGAAATAATGGAAAAACAAATCAACGGGGACGAAGTCGCGAGCAACAGCTAGTTGCTAATACATATCATACTTTCGTGTGCTTACAACAACGGTTCAGTAATCCGCGAATTCGCTTCTCAAACACGCACTATATGTTTTCATGAACAAAGCTTATAAAACCACAAAGCTAAAATCAAACAGCTATTTTATTTCGCTTATAATCTTTGTTGACGAAACTAACAGTATTGGTGATATTCGCTGACATAAAAAAAATACAAAGCAAATTCCATTTTTTAAATATTTGTTTTATCCTTGACATACGTAGGAATGAAAAAAGTGAATAAAAAAAACAATGTAAAAATTACAATTCATGAAAACAAACATTTTCCTAACATAGAATCGTGTAAAAATAATCTTAAATTGGCGCCATTTTTCACTTATCCTCGATTCTTGACAGTGACATTTCGCGCCACAATAAAGCGAACAATCCATTAATCCGCGTAACGTTACGTCATTAGATCTTAGTCTTATAAACGTTTGCTGAATATTATTAGGACATTTTTATGCGTAGAATTAACAAATACATAATTTTTTTTTTTCTAAAAAAAACAATAATGAAATCATAGTGTTTTTTGTTTCTTTTTTTTAAACAGCTGTCAACGTAAAAAAAGTGACCGAATCGTGGATTTCATTTAGAAAAAGTGTTCCATTTTCAAACATGCACATATTCTTTATCTATCGTACTTAAACAATTTTAACTCGCCAGCAATAAATTTCGTTTGAATAAAATTATGGCAACACTTGACGTTTGAACCGAACATTGATTGACGTATAAAAACGATAGTTATACGTACGTAGTACAAGTGATGGTCTGTAATCGAACAAATTGGATTGCTTCGGAAACGATTTTGCCGAATGCGAACGTTTCAAAATATTCCGGCCAGTTTTATTTGACCTAGTATTATTTATTATTGTACATAGCAGCTTTGAGTTCTTTTTTTAATAAAATTCTCTTCTTAGAACATCTTATTCTACGAATATCCTATATGAACCGAAGGCAATTCAATCTATACATCAACAACATTGATTAATTATTTTAACACACATTTTATTAATGTTGAACGAAATTTTATTTAAATTTAAATTCAAAATCTAAAAAGGCGGAATAATGTATGATTTCAAAAGTGACATCTTCGAAATTTAAAAATACTGTCCATTAAGAAAAGTTTATTTTCTTTTGTTAAAAAACTTAGAATGTTGCCATTTTAATTAAAACATTCGCATTGGGGAAATCTAGAAATTTCTACGAGTTACGCGAAAGTAGAAACACATAACGTTATGAACATTATGAATTGTCAAAGTTATTCTACTAGTGAGCGCCAACTAGCTCGAGTCTTTCAAATCTAACAAAGAAATTAAAGTCAGCTCCGTTCATAGCGCTTTTACACGAGAATATGACGAGCGAGTTTGTTTAGTTAAATTAAATATACATACTCTTTGCAGAGAATATTACGTAGAATATATTATGAAGTTTCGCATAGTAATAGGCTTCTGAAATATATAAAGGGCTTAAGTGATAGTTTCTGAACTGTCAAATTGAACTGTCAAAAATAAATTATCCATTATTTAATCTTATTTCATTGGATCGAATGAACCTAATAAATTTTATCGTTTTGTTACATTACGAGGTAAAGATAAAACGAAATTTTACAATCGTATTTCTTTATATCAAATCATAATATCTTAACTGTACTAGGGTACATATAGCAACACTTTTAACGGTCATGGTACTATGTTAGAAGTTCAAAATTTAAATTAGGTATGAAAAAGAGGAAGAGAGAACAACTAATTACACCTTAAGCTTAATTGATTCATCAAGTAACTGCTGATCAGTTTCTCGTTATCTCAAACAAAAGGTTTTAAGTGTCTATATACAATCTTATTCCGGTGTCAGATCGATGATCTGCATAGATGTCATCTTAAGATATCCTGTTAACATTTTATAACTTAAACTAGCTTTTACTCGCGGGTTCGGTCGCATTGCGTCTATTAAATAACTATTAGAAATAAAAAGCATCCTATATTAATTTTGATACCTCCTAGAATATGTGTAAATAATGTCATGACGATCGGTCCTGTAGACGTTGCTTGAAAGTGTCCCTACATACAAACAAATATCCCAACGACTGAACCGATTGTAATGAAATTTGATAAACAGAGAGTCTAGAGCCTGAAAAATGTCATATACTGCAAACACATTTGTTAGGAGAGTCAAAAGTTATGAAATATGAAAGTCCACGTGGACGGAGTCGTAGGCAATAGGTAGTAAACTATAAATATCTCCCCTGTATCTTAAAATTTTGCATTCTTTTAGAAACTCATCAATCATAATAATAGAAATCGACGTGGAAAAAGTCGCGAGCAACAGCTAGTTTTGAAAATAATTGTTTTAAAATTCATGTTTATTTAAGACTCGAATGAATATATTTCCCGTCTGTCTATAACGACACTTCTGCTAATTTTTATTATACTCATTTCTCGGTACTAAATGTTTATTTTATATGAGTGTAACAACTTCTCGACGCGCCCTTAAAATTTCTCGTCAAATGAAATTAAATAATGAGTAAAGAATTGATAGAATAAATAAATAAGATCCTTACTAATAATAAGAAAATAATAATTTCAGAACACTTATACACAGCGCCATCTTGTCCCAAGCAGAGCTCGTTTATTATATAAAAAAATTATATTTGTTACTTTTGCAAACTCCAAAAGGATTTGGATAAAATTTGGAGACCCCACAAAATGTTTATTGGGTATTTATCATCTGAATAAACTATCATAAGGTACTTTAAACCTTGAATTATCTTATTTCTATAGTGTATGGAGGTACAATGGTAAGAGGGCATTCGACTGTCGACAGCCGTAGGGTGCGGACGTGCCTTAGTATTGCTTATTAGTGGTTGCGAGCAGTTTACAAGTATTTTACAGTACCATTTAAAGTAATAGAACGAGGCGATACATTACTAACAGTACAAAACAATAATTTTATTGTGAGTAAACCTAGTCTTATTCATAAGTGCTAATGTAGTTAGCAACGGTGTTGCTACCTTTTAGCTCAATTAGTCTGACACTAGCTAAATCCCATGGTTTTACTCACTATTCTCATATCGATATTTTTCGGGTGATAATAATATTTTATGTTATGATTATAAAAATAACGTATTTATATTTTTTTGAACTACAGTGCCCACTTCATTGCATAATGGCATAATGTTAACAATCCTTTTTTATATAGCCTATGACACTCAGCAATAGTGTGGCTTTCTATTGGTGAAAGATTTTTTTAAATCGGTTTAGTAGAACCGGAGATTAACCCTTACAATCACAAACTTTACTTCTTTTTTATATTAGTATAGATGTATCGAAAATTATTAATTAATATATTAGTATAAATTGCTAATAGTCTTGTGTAGTTCGACTAACGAGGATCTTCCCTTTAGTTTAGAGGAATGCTTAGTCCTCCTATAATAATACTATATATAATTGTTCCAAAAATAATTGTAAAAGTTAGACTTAGGTATATATAACATTTCAAATTTTATAAAAAAATATTTATCTGTTTAAAAATAGAAACATCTTTACAAGAGACAATCTCACTTTAACGTTTATAATGTAGATAATAAATTTAAAAAATCAAACGATTCAAATTTAGAATGTTAGTTCGCAACCATCAATATAAATTATTTATTCGAATGATTTCATCTTTATATAAAAAGGTAGGTATTTAATAATGTAGATAAAAAAAATAAACGATTCGAATTTCGAACGATAGTTCACCACTAGAATTTATTCGAATTATTTGAGTGAATATTTCCGAACGAAAGAAATCTCTCGATTGGAAATGTCAGTTGGCGAGCGGACCACCGCGGTGTCTGAGAAACCAATTAACCAAGACCCTTTGAGAGTAGACCATTGTACGCAATAAAGGGTCATAATATACTGGCTGAAGTTATAATACGGAAGAAGTCTTTTGGCGAATAATTTTCTAATTAAATAAGTTCCGTGGGAACGCTTTTGTTAATCGTGCAGGAATATTAACATTAAACGATTCGTTATAAATGTCGTTTGTTTCTTTGAGAAGCTTCTATTTTTAACACACCGCCATCTTAATAAGCAGAGCTGTCAACTAGATAACGGATAAATTACATATACATACAAACTTTTCTTATACAACTATTTTTTTAAATGTAAATTAAAGATATACTTATAATAATAGCGATCGTAAAAGTATTTAAAAATGTCAAGTTATTATTAAACTCCTTGATATTATCGTAGCTTTTTTATCGATATAATAATTATCCAAATCCATTTATCATCTTACAATACCACATACTGCTTATTTTCTTAATAACCTCTATCTACATAACCTTACACACAATCTCCAAACAGTAACTATGTCTTAACATTATCTTTCACAGCATAGTATTACTACACCTTACCACGTACAAACAAACAAACTCTTTTAACTTACTAAACATTACAAAACATTTAATAATAGATTCCATACATTCACCTCCCCTGGGAAACACGTGCGGCTTCTGATAAATAAATAGTGACCTCGATTCCTTTAATCCTTGGTATATTTTATCTCTATGCGTGGTTTGGAAAATCTATTCTTGTTTGCTCTATAAAAAGGATTGAATATCGCTTAAAATCCTATTATACTAATATTATAAATATGGAAGCATATGAGAATGTATGTATGGATGTATGTTTGTCATTCTTTCACGCAAAAACGGCTGGACCGATTTAGTTGAAATTTGGAATGGAGTCAGGTGATACCCTGGATTAACATATAGGATACTTTATATCCCGGTATTGCCCCGGGAACGGAAACAACGCGGGTAAAACCGCGGGGCACATACATACATACATTCTCATAAAATTTCAAATTTACAATATTACTAGCTGTTGCCCGCGACTCCCTTTATTACGGTTTTTTCCAGTTAAAAAGTAGCCTATGTCTTTCTTCAGGTTCTCGACTATCTGTTTACCAAATTTGATTACAATCGGTTCAGTAGTTTTAACGTGAAAATCGTAACAGACAAACAAAGACAGACTTTCGCTGTACATACATATTTACTTTTTAGTGTCACGAAATAGAATTTTTTTCAAGTAACGTCAAAAAGCTTTTTTGGAACACGGCTCTCAGACGTCTTCATACATCACAGGACGTTTTTAGGCTCGTGTCGGTGAGATGGGGCTATTGACATCATTCTGTGTTAAATACATCCTGCTGACTACTGGGTACTGACACATTTACGTATATTCATAGGTATAGTACGCGTCACGAATCTTTAGCGCTGAACGAAACCTGCGCAGAAGTCAAAATAAGGTATCGAGGTAACGGCGTGGCGCGCGGGGCGCGTGATCGTCGAGTGCGCGAGCGTTGATTGGTTGTCCCAGTCGTGTTGTCTTTCTCGCACCAATACGTCAATTACGAGCGCGATTCTACCGATGCGCAGCTATTCTCGTCCAGC
>DWAJ01004713.1:0-12504 GCA_018238005.1 Eurema mandarina
TGTCATCAAGTTGTGAGAGCTGGTACTTATTCTGCCGTACGATATGTCCCAGGTATCCAACTTTTCTCATTGATTATTGATGATTTCCAATAACTTCCGGGTCTTGACCTAGACTGGTGAGGCTTGCTGAAGAGTACATTTGATGGTTCTGGAAATACGAAGTGTACAACTTAACATAATGTAAAATTTTAAAAAATAACCAATTTTCATATACACCAAACATCTGTTTCGTCAACTTTTTTGTCGCTATAACCAAAACTATACCAAACTTCATTTAAAATCGTGGAGATTTCAAGTGATAAGGATGCCCTTCACACCTAAATTAAATTTATTTGTCTGGTTTTCAGGATCCTTTATGTAAAAAAGGGTAAATAAATACAATTATTTTAATATTTCAGCTTATACAGCGTTACAGACAGCGCTATTTTCGCATTAATAATATTAATAGCGAAGCAGAAATTCGTTTGAAATATAATATTATTCGAAACAAAATTTAAGATTGAGCAATGACATCGAGATAGCAACGGGATTATTGTGAATGACGTGAAATTCGCGATTCTGTGAAGCCATGGGAATTGATAAGACGCGTCTCCTACTCCGATCATGTCAAAGGGATTCATTACGGGAAGTTGATTTCATTTCTCATTCATAAAATTGGCTCTAAATATTTTAAGGTTTCATGATTAATGTAAGATGACTCGACTAAAATAACTTTTTCTAATATTATATGGATGTATGCTACTATCTTACAATAAAATTACTTAAGTCTTAATAAAAAGACTACATATTATAAATGTGAAAGTTTGTAATAATGTATGTATACGAGTATGACGGCGTCAGCGATGGCTGAGCGATAGTGCCGTCACCATGTTGATTAGGTGGTACAGGGTTCTTTCCGCATATGGCGTAGAACAATAATGTAAACGTGGATTATAACTTTACTTCATTTGTTTGCAATAAGTTGCAATTAAATCAGATCAGATCAGTGGTAAACTGACAGATTCGTTTTCGAACGTGTGAACTGTACGGCAACCCGAATAGGAAATATGTCGTCCCTGATACCGAGAACCCACTCTCTTAAATACGACTCTGTCCACGTGCCGCCACTACAATAACAACTGACATCTTGTTGTACTACCCTCGTACTACAATCATCAAATTAGCATCTTAATATTTCGCGATATCGTTTTCCACGACATATAGAAGTATTTATTCTTTCGCGCAAAAATGGCTGGATCCATTTAGTTGATCGATTTTTGACTTCTATTTCTTTTCCCATATTTTCTTAGCTCGTCAATAGATGAGATAATTTCAGTCGATTTGACCTCGTATAAACAGCATGAAACACAAACCTATGGAGTACAGAGTAAATCAAAACAGATACCCGCCGGGACAAGTTGCTGGCAATTCATTAAAACGGCCAATGTGTCTGCGTTACTTGATATACGGCGCTGGATTCAGAACGGACGGCGCGAGCTATGAGCTATAGCGTTTTCGACTGATCTAATAATTATTATCAATCAATCAAAATCAGCCTATGGTTGTCCACTGCTGGACGTAGGCCTCTCCCAAGGTGCGCCAAAGCTCCCGGTCCGGAGGACCTTCCGCATCCAGTCAAAACCCGCCACCTTCCTAAGGTCATCGGTCCATCGGGATGGGGACTAATTAATTATTAGTTTTATATTAATACTAGCGACCACCCGGCTTCTCTCAACTTATATTATGATGTAGCTATCCTATCTCTTAAGTTGAATAAAAACTTGAAATCGGTTCAGTAGTTTAGGAATCGATCGCGGACAAACAACGTGACGTAGTTTATTTATGTTAAGATTTCAGCAACAAAACAGTCCATTACGTGTATACGGTATACATATAATATTTTTAGTTGCAGATAATAATTGAATACTTTACCCACAAACCTTTTCACTCTACAACAGGCTACTGACTAAGTTAAAGTTTTTTTTATTATTAATTAAACTAACCTCTTTGAACATATGGAAAGTAGTTTCAATTTATTACAACATATACAATATTTAAGCCTGTTATATAAATACCCTCGCATTACCGGCCACCTGGGGAGGAACTGGCTTATCTCTAACCCATACTAGCTAAGACACCCAGATGTTCCTTCACATCCTTTGTAGTGGGCTTAGGAACACGCGAAACCTTTTCGCCAAAGATTTATTGAGGTCAGATACTTTAACACCTTGTATCAGAGAGAAACACGTGTCTTCATTTATAAGTACCTTTTTTCATATTAAAGCGATACTGAGAGATCGTCAGACGGTAAGAAAAATTCTTCTGTCCATAGAAGTCGCCCACTAATTAACGATGTTAACTAATACATTTTTTACCAAAAGTTATAGATCTTAAAGGACTTTTAATCTTTTTTTCTTCTCAATTATTTCTTAGATCCATTCGTTAGCGTTCTGAAATAAAAAAGAATATATATTATTATCGTTATAGTAATTTTTTCGAAGTTAAAAGACCTGTTCTTATTTTTCTCTTAATAGCAGGCTGGTACCGCATTTGAGGAAATGAGCTTTGCGACTGTTTATGGGCAGGGATAGCCACTTAACATCAGGAGGACCTTCTTCTAGCTATCACCTTCCAGCTAAAAATCTAAAAATATGTTATATTCGCTTATCGCCTTTTATCTGTACCCTTCATTTAATAGTGATTTGTATTGCGAGATGCCTCGTGATAGTCCAATACATTCAGTATGTTAATTATTTAAACTAATTACGAATGGATACACATGAATGTTTTATTTGTTCCAATCTATTGGTTTTTACCTGCACTGTATTGTTATGGCGATTTATTAGAAGGAAAGATAGCACAATTGTTATTTAATTTAATAAAAATAGCCTAATCGTAAGTAACCACCGCCCATAAACACTATGTTATATAGGATATATCCTACGTCATATATGACGTCATAGAGACTTGGGTCTCTATAGACAGTCGTCACTACCTTCCCACAAATAAGTGGTATTCAGTAGGAAGGCTGGTGTTTCTTCTTTTACCTTATAGTGTCATATCGTTTTAGAGAATTCGCCTTAATTAGCAATATCAATATGGATACCTTGGAGCTAAATATAAAAAAAAGAAAATAGCTTTAACACAATAAAATAATATTTCGATGAAACACGATAACTGATGTTAACCATTATATTTAAAATTTCAAACAACAATACGAATGCATTGTCCTTCAAGACATTCTAGTATCTTCAACTTCCACATTCTTGTATTCCTTAGCTTTGAAGGGTCCTCTCGTTTCTTTAATATGGGAATATGATGAAAAATACGATTCCTTTCAATTCTTGCTCAATAGTAAATTGAATATCATTATTGTCGAAGCAGTCTTCAGTTAGAGGTAGAGAATTGTGAAAATGCATGCATGCATGCCCTATTCAGTAGACAATAATTGAACGCTGGACTATGTTATGTATTGTTTTATGTTCGTCTTTTGTTATTGACCATTCGTGTATATTCAATAGTGTTCTTGAAGTAACTCATGCGATTTTTAGTCAAATTGTTTCCAATTGGGTATTATTAATAGATTAATTATTATCGAACTTATATTATCGTCTTCTAATTTTACTTATTATAATACGTAAATGTTGTAAAGGCTAACCAAATTCAATAGTAATGGTAAAAATATTTTATGTTGTTATAGTATAAAAGGAATCAAAAGATGATCAATCAAGAAAATCAAAATCATCAATATGAAGCATTATTGGCACGATAAATTACCTTAAAGGAATAGGAAAGGTGTAAAAAGAAAAAAATATTACAAAGGATAAGGAAGTACAAGTGGTAACCACGTCTGAGCGACCATATAAAATTCTCTTAATTATATTTTTTGGAACAGTAGTTGTTTTAACATATTTTTATTAAACTAAAAACTATTTCGTTTAAACAAAAAACACAGTATTTTTATTTACTTTAAATTGCCCAAGACTATTATCAAATTATGGTAACAACCCAGATGTAAGGAAATATTTTTGTGTTATTTATTATTTATTATTTATTAATAAGGCCAATCACTTGTTGATACAAAAATACAAAACATAAGAAAAAAATTAATTAATAATGATAATATTGTACAACATAGTTATTGAAAGGCACAACATGCAAAAATACAATTTAAAAGTGTTGTTCAAACTCAAGATTTATAAACTCCTATAAATCATAATGAAATATCAATTACCCCAGCCTTGATTTCATGCAAAATCAAAACATTATTACGATCGGGAAGCCGCGAAACACACGACAAATCCACCTCGCCGCAGACTTAATTAAAAGTTCGCAAAGTCTTCCAACTCAAACATAATGTTAATCGGTTCTTAGCTGTTTTATGATTGTACTTCACAGACTTTTCAAATTACTTTTAATGCAGCCCCTTTTATAGCTCATTGTCAGGAGTTGGAAATTTGAGCGTAGGGTTTTTCCAACTGAGATTACATCTTTTACGCGAATATGTCTCTAAAATTGCAGTCGTAGTGGACGCGAATGTAATTCGAATGGTTACTAGATATGGGAATACAATTTGGGCTAGCAGTGACATAAATATCATATCCATCCAAGTTTTGATTATACTTTTGGAAAGCTAAAGGATCATAGAACTCGGCGCAGGCTATTTTGAACGGAGTTTACAATTTTCGGCATGGACCTATGGCTACGTAAAGACGGGTTTTTAGCCTATATTTTAGGCATCAGTTTCTGCATAATGTAAATGTAACTGCATATGAGTTTAGATTTGTTTGATTAACTCTTTTTATTATCATCAAAAGTACTATCTAATAGTCATCTCGCCATATACAATAACAGAACGTTAGGTTGTATTAACTATTGTTGAAAAAAAAAAATTGTTTTTTTGGTTCAGTCAAGGCTAATTTCGACTAAAAACACCCTCTATAAATTTCTTTACTAATACATACAAAGACATAAATATATGTTACGCGTTTAGTCTTACTTTATAAGATATTCATGAAACAAGACTGTAAAGTGAAATTGAGTTCATACATCAAGATTTCACTCTTCTATATGGACTTAACCATTTCAAGACTATTAGGGCTGTAAAACGTAGCACACGTAGACACATTTCCAGGAACCATTCAAAGATAGTAACACTGAGTAATTCTTGAGTACGGTCTTTGAGTGACTTGTTCTTTATCGATTTTTTATAGAAAATCCAGGTAAGTGATTTTTAATGAGAGTGTCATTTTTTGTACCTAATGATGGTCTACAAAATAACTTAATAATATTTCAGATTGCAAAAATTGGCTAAACCCAAACCAAAACGATCTTTCCGCATCCAGTAGGATTGCATTTTTTTTTGATTCAGCAATTTTTCAGACTCTGCTCTGGTCATTTGTTTTGTTAAATTTATATAAAATAAAGTTAAAAAATATGTGTTTCCACATTCACACAGAGCTTGTCTTCTCGCCATTTTCTAAAAAAATAGAGATTAAATAATATGTCAACTACCTACCTAGTCAACTAAAAAATCGTTCCGCTCAAAAATTTTTGTCAACAAAAAAGTAATCGATGGATTTTCAGTTACAGATCGCGCGACAGCGTCCCTAGCCGGTCGTTCATTCAATTCGCTCGCCGTTCACAGTTCGTTTGTTCACGACTCACTGCGCGTCATGCTTTGAAGACTTCACTGAGAGTCGCAGTTTGCTGACGATTTATTGCCTATGAAAAAATACAGATTAAATATAAGATTTTTTATCTGCACTTTGGGATTTTGGATTCCTTAATAAACCACTCATACAACAATAAAATAAAAATTATTTTAAGTTTATAGGTGCCATGTTGTGAGGTAAGTAATTTTTTATAGAATATTTCTGTTTTTATAAGCTATGGTCAAATACCAATTCATTCGATGATGATGAGGAAGGCAGTTATCAGATTAAAACGTTAAGAATTAATATTTTATTATATAATATACTTAAAGAATGTTCCACAAACCGTTCTATTATCGCTTGGACATTTCCAGCTGGCAATGATGGATGAACTAGTTCGGTCATCTGTCTCCGATCAATGTTTTATGACGCGCAATAATCGTTTACATCTGTTCGAGATCGTGAAACAATAAGGAAGATATCGTTGCTTCTAAAGATATGTTATATCGGAGTCGTCGCGGAAGAGACTATGAAGGTGCCCCCTGCGATAGACTGTCGGGAAAAGACCATGAGTTAGATTGGTACCAGTCTGACATAACCCATTAGCTTTCGTCTGAAATCGATAGGTATCCTATGAGGATTTCCCCACTATGTAAAAATAGGTATAACTGAGTCAAACAGATTTGAATCCACGGTGTGCAAGTTAATGGATCGTCAGGAAAAATACTCGTAACCAAAAATGTCCGCATACTTGAATATTATCAATAAAGGAATGCTCAATTTTTTTAAGGTTATGAAATATAAACTTCTTATTTTCGATATTAGAACAAAATAATGTCAACTTTCAAAAATTACCAACCGCTTTTTTCCTTCGGTCAGTCTTGACGTTTTCTTTTGACAATTTTGTGTTGCCATCGTTTAACAATTAATCATTAAGTAAGTATTAATATTTATACAATATAATATGTGAAAGTTAAATTAAACAATTATCTCAATGTATACTACACTCTTATGAGACTTATATTACATGCACCAATAAAGACAAATACTGTATGCACTAGAAGTGACCTTACACCAATGTACAGTATTCTTAACAATCTGAACATTGTCTTGTAGAAAGAGACCCCACTACTAATTACAGCTTCATTGAGCGTTATCTCTTTCACACTATCTATATACGGTAACGACCCCAATCATGGACAGGTTAAGAAAATTTTTGACGTTTTTTGTGAATTTCTAAAGGGTTTTTAAAAGTTTTAAGAAGTTGTTGAGTTTAGTGTTTAGTTTAGTATTAGTTGAATGTAACATATGTTAGAAAAAAGGCCTGAAGTCATTAATCTTGAAATAATTAATTAATTAGAAAACACGTTTTTTTGACCAGTAATGGACAGAAAAAATCTAGTGATGGACACCCAATATTGGACAACATCCAGTTATAAACACCCAATAATGGACACTTCCCAATGTTGAACTTCTGGTTATGTACTCGTAGAAAACTTGATGTTATGGATAGTATCCTAAAAATTATGGTCGACCTTACAATAAAACTTCATGTTTATTAAATAATATGTATAACAGAGTATTTATTAATCACAGGTTTTTTATGTTTTGTTCAATAAGCCAGGGATGAAAAATATTTGTCATATACTCATAAAACGTGCTACCACACATCCATCCGCTTTGGGACCTCCCGACACCACCTGGGATTTTATGCGCAACTGCCGCCGAAATACGTTCGTAACTGTATACAACCATGGGTAGAGCTAACTGACATGCTGCGTTCCAAGTAATAAGGACTGTTAGATTGTCTTTTTCGTCTCCTGAAGAGCAGTAAACATGTTTTCGCCTCTTTTTGCAAGTACTTTATCTGGCTTGGGAAATAAAAAAGGCACTTTCGCTGTATTAAATATTCTTTCAGGTTCTTCCAGAACAGATTTTAATCTTTTTTCTCTAAATAAGCACCTACTTCTTCAAACCATTTTTTAATTTGATCCTCGGCAACGTTGTCCCAAGCGGCAGTTAAAATTTGGGCAGTTCTTTCAGCCAGAATTGGGTGTTGTTTTAGAAAAAGTTGGTACCATTTTTTACCTGGGCGATTATATAAGTTGTCCATTATTGTATTATCTTGGAAATGGTGATGACAGGTATATTATTAAACAGATTGAAAAGCAAACAGAAACAATCGTATGTCATTGAAAATTGTAAAAAAAAAATAGGTTTCGACCATTGTCCATAAATGGCATCTCCTTGAATTAAACTCCAGTAATGGACATCACAGATTTTTTTTTAAACGACGTAACCTATCAGGCCGAGAAATCATGTAATATTTCGCTCATTTATCCTATATGACATAAACTAATATCAAATTTCACTAACACTAAAACAAACGAAACTGCAAACAAGTTTTTGTACTTACTTCCTTACGCATTTCCTAAGTAAAAACGGATTTTTCAATAACGAGTCGGAGCGACAAAACACACGTTACGCCATCTTTACACAAAAGGGCCGAATAGAATTAAAATGGCATATTTTAACAACTAATGAATTAAACTATTATTATAAGTGTTGCCAGATTGCGTAACGCAATTGTTGTTCTTATTTTTGTAATTTAATTTTTTTTGTCCATTATTGGATGCTTGTCCAATACTGGTGCCGTTACCGTATGTATATCTAATTTGATATGGACTCTTTATAATCTTGGTTGCATTTTTATGGCATAATAAGCAGAAAATTAATTCCTTTATTACCAAATTTAAAGCTTGAAATAATGATAATAATATTTTAAAAGAGGATGCCTATTAACATATAGAAAATACATAGATGTTGATTTACACATTATTCAACTGTATTAGTTATGCACAATCATAACGAGCTTTTGCGTTGTAAAAAAACTCTGCTAACAATGTTAACGTTGCAAATGTTACACCAATGCTGTACATGATAAAAATGCCCTGAAATAAAAGGCAATATTATGATACTTCAATTTTCCTTAAAGATTACTAATGCCGCTTTAGTAGGTAGGTACATAATACTCACAGCAACGTGACGAAAATTCAAAGGTTCTATAGTTTCAACTTCATGCTTTGCGCGTGATAGTGTGACCTCTAGTTGAACTTTATAGTTTAAATAGTTTAACGCGACCTACAAAAATAAAGGTAAATAAAATTCAAATGACAAATTAAGGTAGAATATTCAAACGTTAATCCGTTTATCGACCTGTGTCTCCCAAGCAAGCATGAGTCCGGATTCGTGGAGTCTTCCCATGTGTACATTCATTTTTTCAGTATAAGGAGAACTCTTTCTCATCATCACAACACAATGTTCATAGTAAAAATCTTGTAACATGATTGTGAAGTCCTGGACGGCGTCCGCAGTGATATAGTCTCCGATAGCAAAGTATCCTTGAAATAAAATTAGTTTTATATTTAATGTGCAGATATAAATTAATACCTACATATTGTACCATATTTGTCATACCTGCTGGTAGCTTCTCAATGCTGAAAGCTAATTCTCGTGTAAAACTTAATCGCTTTAATTCTTTTGGGTCGTAAGTGTGGAACTGTTTTAATAATTTTTTAATAAGCGGCTGAAAATATATAGGTGGGTGTGATTTTTTTATTGTCTTCTAGCAGCCCGCCCCGGCTCTGCACGGGTATTAGGTACCCAGGTATTACAACGGGTTAATATTTTAGGCGTCATCAGTTCTTACGCAAATACTATTGTGATAGATATGATCAATTTTGAACTTTGTGGCACAGTAATAAGATCTATATTATTATAGACTCTTAAACGGTTTTATGAGAAATAGAAAAATACTGTTTTTATGGTTTTCCCAACAATTATTCTATTTTACCTCATCTTTTAAAACTTCGATAGACCTCTACGAACACTTCAAGACCAAGATCAGATAAATCCGTTCAGCCGTTCTCGAGTTTTAGCGAGACTAACGAACAGCAATTCATTCTTATTTATATAGATTATTATATGGTCTAGTATAAAAATATACTCACGTCTTGAGATAGGGTTAACGAAAAGGTCCAAGCGTCATGTGTTGCTCCCCAATTTATTTTTCTATCGACGATATCCTGAATTGTGTCTACGGATGGCTCAAACTTGGGCACAGTGTAAGTGGCTGCCAGACCGCCGCTGTATGCATTGTCCAATATAAAACCAGTCAACATTACCCAGCACACCACACTGCGAGTTCGCCATGAACGCAAATTTAAATCAGGTTGAGACTGAAACCGTATCAAACTTTTCTCACTTGTTTCCATAAGAAATAAAATAACTAGAGACTATTTTACTTATAAAAGATATCGAATCGTCGAAGTCGTACGAATATTTAACAGAACAACTAAATGTCGAACTTCTTAAAATTATTTCAAAGACATGACGTAAAAATATACGTTTTTTACAAAACTCTAAACTGCATGTAGACATCAAAAACATGTGAAGTAAAAAATGCCCCTGGTTAGTTTTTTGGTTTTTAAGAATAGTTTTCCTCTACATGAAGTAGGTAGTTAGATCGTTATTAAAAAATATTTATTACTAAACTAAAGTAGTAAATACGAACCTGCGTTATTAATGTACCAAAAGTTGTTAGAAATATATTTTTAGGCTTACAATGTTGACTAATTAATAAAGCGAGAAAAGAATAAAAGAATGCAACTATAAACCCGAACCACACGTAAAGGCTAAATGGCATTAACGGCATTGTCCAACTTGCTAATAATCTGAAAATTTGAGCAGCTTATAAATATCTATTTATATAAGAAATAAAATATAAGGTTCATGTATATATATAAAAAGCACTAATTATTTCATTACTTGAATTTACGTTCTCATTTGTCCTCTTTTTACTCATAGAATGGTTTACTGTTAACCTTTTTTAAAATTGTTAATATTTATACCTAGGAGATGGTGCTATGCATGTTACTGCAGTCCTGATGCCATACATCGAATAGTCCATGTATAAATATTCTTCAAACCAAGAATATAAGGCAGCTTAAAACAGGAATCAAAATTGATTTATTTCAGTCATTGTAAATACTACGAACAATATAAATGATAAATATTTGTATAATGAATGATAAATATCTATAAGTACTTATTCCGAAGTCAGCACGATCTTCTACCACACTGCCCAGAACGCCTAGACCAGTGAAATTTTCATAAACCTCTCCCCATTCTTTACCATCATCGCTTACTAATTCCAGAGTGCAATTTACCCATCTAAGAAAAACATTTTGTCAAAGAATATTCAAGGAAGAATTAAATGTAATAGTATATACTATATAATATTCACACCTGCAAAACTCGTCCATAATTCTTATTTCTACACCATCACGGCCAAGGGGCGCTTTATTAGTGTCAACATTTAATAAAACATATGGCGTATAAGTAAAACAAGCTACGCTCACTACTTTACCCTCTAAATTATACAAGTCATGGGGAAAGAGCGAAGCATTTTTTTCAAATGCTAACACACTGGAGTTCCAACGATCTAAATGTATTAGGGAACTACTATTTTCATTTCCTACAAATTTATGAGTCAAAAGATCATAGACTGCATAATTGCTCATTGAAATTATTGGTACAATCAATAGAATATGAACAACAAAACTGGTTTCTTTCATATTTAGGATGTCTAACAACTTCTGGTTGTTAACTTCGTCTTCATCAGATGGCAACATTATAACTTTTCTATCACTGCGCCTGATATTGCCCTTATGCGTTACTTCGTCAAGAGCCATCATAAATTCTTTAGGTTCTTTCAGCCGTACGATGTAATCTGAACATCCTGCTTCCGAAGCATTTAACGTTAAGTCGAAAAAACATTCATTTTCCTGAATAACAATGTATCTATATGGGATTCTGTGAATAATATTCATTGGTTCATTAGTAATAATCGTAATACAATTTGATGTTATAAGGTATCGATCAATTATTGTTTGTAAGAGAATTTCAATAGGTAGGATTATTTGGAGTGGTAATAAAATCATTTTTACTTAATAAGAACACCAATACGCTAGTAGAGATATTAAAAAACTGAGCGATGAAAAGTGTAAAACTGTATAGCTGTATGAATACGAAACGATAATCATATACGTGATTAATATTGTTCAGAGTTTAGAGATCCTTACAAAATATTTAAATTTGTTTTATTTATTTATTTTTTTGATCTAATAACATGTAAAAGTATTTTATGATATAATCATATTTCGAAATTTATTTAAATCTCGCTCTGACAGCTATTTTTAAAGAAGAGGCTGTAACAAGCATGTAATCCACATGATAGAAATTTGTCATCATCGCCCATTAAAACGGCTCTAGAGTGAAAAGTCAGATATTTTCGGCCTTTAAAATGGAACAATAATTTTCAATAATATTTAACAATAATGTTCAGGAAAACCCATACAAAAATGACATTTGATGATAAGTAAAAAGTTAATATACATATGATACCGATATAGGCATATTTTTACCTGTTTATGGTACAATTTAAACATTAGTTATGCCTATTGTAGGTAATTAATTGTTGACAGTCATTAAATTCCTCAAAGGAAATTGATGTTGCGTAATTACAGTACTCAGCCGAGTAATACGGTAGAAGTAACGTAATCTATTTCAGACATAATATTGGTTGAACTTCATGCGCCAAATTGCCTTAACCGGTAATTCTTTTGATGTTTTATTTGACAAAAAATAGAAAGTATTTATGCGGTTCATCTAAATAAACAATTTTAAAAGAACTGGCACTACAGTTAATGGATATTTTATTATTGTTACGCGACAAGACACACACGGTGGCTAAGCGCCACCACGTGTTTGGATTTACGTTAAAGATACTTGCCGTGATTTTGGTTTTACA
>DWAJ01004714.1:0-12504 GCA_018238005.1 Eurema mandarina
GTCACAGTTCATATGAAATTCCACGCGGACGGAGTCGCGGGCAACTGCTAGTATTTAATAATATTTTCAAATCAATTACGAGCGCGATTGTACCGATGCGCAGCTATTCTCGTCAATCGCTAAACATTCGTGACGGTTACTATACCTATCTCTAATCCAAGATGGCCGCCATGTTTTCTGCATGGTACATTTTTTCTTTATTTGATAAAGTAGTGGGCAAACGAAGGAGCGAACTACTTAATGAAAAATGTTAATCGCCACCCGTGAATATTTGTTGAACTTAACGGCTCTACAGTGAGTTGCCAGCCTTCACAGATAAAAAATAAAATAGGCTAAAAATATAACTCACAGCGAATGGTCCGCAGTTGTCCAGCATCTTGCCTTCATCGTCAAATATGTTAATAAAAGGGAGATTGTGTCTCTTGCCGATTTCATAGTCGTTTTGATCATGCGCAGGAGTTATTTTCACAGCACCTGATAATAATAAATTTATCTTTTACATAATTTATTTAGAATATAATTTAATGTTATGAGTGCTAGGTAAAACTGTTTCATAAGCGTCTTAAACTATTATATTCTGTATACATTACAATAATAACAAACAAATTATTTTGTAAAAAATATATCCCTTTTAAATGTTAATAGTACCTGTTCCGAAGTCCTTATCAACATAATCATCGGCAATGATGGGCAGTTTCCTATTCACTATGGGATGGATCAGATTCTTTCCGATAAGGTGTTTGTATCTGTAACACAAAAAAATCAGTTTATCATACAGAATGTAGACTTTCTTCTGAAAATTGGGAAATGCAACCTCCCGATCCTTTCCACTGGGTTGTGTAAAGACTTGAATAAACTTCATAAGCGTGATTCAGAACTCATAGTAGTAGAAGCAATCTCTACACAGGAGGACAACCCTAACTTATACAAAAAAATGGTTTCATACTAAACATCCCTATGCATTATTTAAAACCAGAACTTTACTACTAAAAAACAGACTTCAAACAGTAAACAATATAAAATGCAATAATAAATAATGCAATAAAATTTGTTTTGCACAAATTAATACATATTTTCTTTCTTCCATTAAACAGTTACTCCATATTTCAAAGTCAGTACTTAATACTCCTTTTGGCAGTAGGTTAGAGATATAAAGATATAGAAACCTTTCATCTTCAGGATGGACGGCAACAGCAACGTCACCGAGCATGGTCTCCACACGAGTGGTAGCTACCACCACTTCGGTCCCATCCTCTGTTCTGTATGCAAAATGGACCAGCACACCAAATTCTACCTGTATAAATAAAACTGTTTTTAGAAATTATACTGAATTAGAATGTCTTAATTCATCATGTCGCTGTGGGTTCGGACTCGACACTACAAATTTTCTAATTATGTAGTTCCTATAAAACAAACTCTGCTTAGCGTGACACTAGATGGCGCTGTCTTTAAAAGCGTCCGAAAGCATTATTATTATATTATATGTCGTATATTCTTTGAAAATCAATAAGATTTATAAAATACCTTATTATCATATCCTGGTATAGACAACAGAGTTCTTCCAGGTAACTCAACCTTATCCACCTCTATATCGGATATAGCACTTTTCAGAGTACAGGACCAGTTAACAAGTCTGTTCGCTCGATAGATGTCACCTGATTCATGTAATCTTATGAATGCTTCGTTCACAGCTCGACACATAATGGGGTCCATTGTGAATCGTTCCCTCGACCAGTCTAATGAGGACCCTAGGGAACGAAGTTGTTCGTATATTCTACCACCTTTCCTGAAAATTTTGTACACTAATAATTAATTAACATTTTTTTTAGCTAATGACACATTTACGTTATATTTAGGTATATAAAATACTACTTGATTAGTAAATTACCATTACTGAAAGAAAACCAAAATGAACTATGTAGATTTATAATTGAACAGATACTAGGATCTGTAACAATGGGCTTTAAAAGTATTATGTTCGGCAAACGAGCAGGCGTGCCACGTGATGGCCGATGGCCATCCACACTCGTAGAACTCGACAGCTCTGGAGTGAGTCGCCGGCTTTTCAAACGGTGGGCGCTCTCTTCTTAAAGCATAATCAATACATATAACCATTGTATGTAAAGCTTTTTTATTAAGTACTCATACTCACTCTTCTTTCCACTGCCACACGCGTTTGATAAACTCATCTCGACCCAACTCATGTCTGGTCTTCTTCTCTTCCCGCCACAGTTTCTTCTCAACAACCACCTGCGTCGCTATACCGGCGTGATCGCAGCCAGGATTCCATAGAGTTGTACGACCATTCATTCTATATATGACAAATAATATTTATTTTACATTGCGGTCAAAGACTGGAGATGAAAATTTAAGACCATGTTTATAAAGGCATAAAGTGTCACACAGAGTTGTAAGCTATGAAAATACAAATGTATGTTGTTGAAATGTGTAATTCCATTTAACTATGAGATACTTTTTAATATGTCACATTTTATAATATGACCCAACACTACCCTGACGAAAGCTCAGGTTTGTTGAAAATGAATATTTATTAAAAGTGATATATCTAAATACCTGTGCCATCTGGTAATAGCGTCTTCGACAGCATTTGTAAGGGCATGGCCGAGATGTAAGCTTCCAGTTACGTTTGGAGGTGGGATCACCATGATAAACTGACCCTTAGGGTTAGATTCTGATACTGATTTTCTCTGAAATTTATTTACAATGATTAAGCTATACACAATTAATATGTAAACTTCTGAATTATTAATTATTATTTGTTACTTGGGTCGTTCTTTTATGTTAATGTAAGACGTTTTAATTTAAATTGCAAATGTAAATTGCTACATGCAAGTGATTCTCACATATAATATATCATTATCAATATTTTTAATTTTACCCTTTAATTTGTTAGTAAACATTAAAAATGTCATATTAATACAATTAACATTATTTACACTTAATGAGTAAAATACTCTTCTATTAAAAGAATTACTAATGGCCAGATACTCATACGCAAATTAAATTTAAGCACGCCTTAATTTTGACAGAATTGTATGGCAAACTGTCAAATAGGACTGGTTTAAGTTGTACTTAAATTTAAGTTGTGTTTCAGTATTCCAGCATAAGACACTTACACCATATTCCGGTTTGAAGAATCCCTGTTTCTCCCACCAGGAATACCAGGCTGCTTCAACGAATTTGGGACTGTAGGCATCCGGCATAGGCCCATTGATGTCCTTTTTATCACCAGGGGCAGTGTTCTCAGTATATACAGCACTTTCTTTAGTTTCCTTAACTTTTTTCTGAAGATATATAAAAACTATTTAGAATCAAGTTATAAAAGGCACTTGTCTCAGAAACTCATAGTAATAATGAAAGTCTATAATTGAATTGAAGTGATGCAATGACTACACAACAATCGTAAGATGCCTTTCACCAAATCGGAGCACGAATTTTTAACCTTAAAAATATATGTATACTTTTTGTATACAACTTTTCGGAATAAATACACAATTAATAAGAATAATAAATGAAAGATTATTGAACATGGAAATTTATTACTCACCTCCGGCTTTTCCTTCGGAACAGCTGGCGCTGTGCTCTTCTTATCCAACTTAGCTTTTAGTTTCTCTAACTTTGCAGCTTTCTTAGCCTCCTTTTCCAACTGCTTTGCAGTTTTTTCTTGAGGTTGATCCCCAGCTGCTTCATTTTGAGTGTCTTTATCACTCATGATTTTATATTCTTTTATAAATCAATAAAAATTCAACATAATCCACGTCCACGCGAAATAAATGCCTATTTTTGAATTCACTTTGACATTTCACATACACGTTTGACTTTGACATTGAATTGTCTTTTTTTTCTGGAAATGGTTATTAGCGTACACTTTTTGTTAATTTGTTAAATATGCAAAATAATCGAAAATAAAATATTTTTGTTTGATCTTTAAAATACGGAAACAGGAAAGTATGGGATCATCGAAGAGATCTTATACCACAGTAAATTATTTAATGTGTTACATTTGGAAACATCATATAATTGTACTAAATCTTAAGACTTGATTTTTTTAAAGAAATTAAATAGGTACGTTAAGGTATTAATAAGGATATTTTTTCTTAAATGATAAAATTATATGTTTAAACTTGACAGTTGACAATCGGATAACGGATTGAAATCCTGAACGTTTCAAAATGGCAACACAATGAAACAAAACAGCGAGCAAAAGCATAGTCAAATCCGGTGGCGGCGGCGCCATTTCGGAGGCCATTTTGTGTTCTTCGCGACCGCGTTGTCGGCGTTTCCTCGTTTCGGATTTATTACTTTAACAACAAACCTATAATTAGATTCATTGTGATTGTCTTATAAAATTAGATCGTTTGTTTCTTTTGTTTTTGTGCAACATGTCGGATCGAGAGGTATATACTATTATTATCTTTTAATTGAGGCTGGAGCGTTTGCAATATTTTGCCGGAGTACGCGAGTCACGTTTTGTATGTTTGCTAATTTCAGAGGAGCCGTTCTAGAACCCGCAACGGTTCGCGGGAGCCCGTGCCTAAGCATCCAGCCATGTCTCGAGGGCATACTAGAAGCCGGTCTAGAACGCCCCCGCCGCCAAAATCTTCAAGCCGAAAATACAGGAGCCCGTAAGTATTATCTCATAAATTTATTTGTTAAACCTACAGATAATGGGTCATCTTCATTCCTAAAAAATGATAAGCATTTCCGTGTTCTTTTTAATCGGCATAACCTCGCTGTCAAGGTAACGAGTTGCGCAATGATGAAATTAAAAACGTTGGACGAATAGAGCTTGTATTTTT
Organism: Eurema mandarina; assembly: GCA_018238005.1. Classification (NCBI taxonomy): domain Eukaryota; kingdom Metazoa; phylum Arthropoda; class Insecta; order Lepidoptera; family Pieridae; genus Eurema; species Eurema mandarina. The sequence continues at coordinate 4,821 of DWAJ01004714.1, forward strand.
TTTCATTGTAAATCGTTCAAGCGTTAAGGCCAACATGTCATAAAATTACACATTCCGTGAATGCCGCCATAAAAAATCAACATAAAATGGTTATAATGCGATTGGCAGTTGTTATTTCCGTTTGATCAATAACAAACATGTAACTGCTTACAGATAAGCAATGTTGCTTCAAAATTGATTTTGAAGTGTTTCCATACCAACGCGTAATGTAATTATCATTCCTTCTGAACTAATCACTATTTATATAATTAACACAAACATGATAATTTAAAAATGTATAAAATGCATCTAAGTTGTAATAACTTTTTACTTATACACAATTTTCTTTACTTACAGAAATGATTAGAAAATAAGTTTTAAATATTAATTTATCTAGATATTTTAATTGTTTTTAAGTCATATGTTTTTCTATTTTAAAAAGGAATAGAAAAAATCTGGTATAAAAGAAAATTACTGCCAATTCAACTATTTAAGGCAACTTGGCAAATTAATAATAGCCTTTACAAACACATATTTATTACTGACATTCATTTCGAAAAAATCTTTTAAGCATGTCCCTGTAGAGTATTATCATTATAGAATAAAATTAAAACAATTTTTCATGTCCTTACAACAGTGTAACAGCTGATGTCAGGACGCACTCCAGGTCTCGTTCGAGGTCGGTATCGCCCCGGCGTTACCGATCCACGCGGTACTCTAGATCGCGTTCCCGTTCCTACACTCCCCGGGGACGGTCACACTCGCACAGCCCCATGTCATCTCGACGTCGCCATATGGGCGATAGGGTGAGTGATATTTCCATACTATACTAGCTAATTGTCTAGTCTAAACTAGATAGTTTTTGTATTGGGCTCAAAAACCTAGGTATGTAAATCCCTACATTATGTTTAGTTTCATATAACTAATAGTATGTCAAAATAGTATGCTTAAAGTTAGTTAGAATAAAACTTAAGTTTTGATTGAAATACTTTGCCAATACGTAATACAAATATTTTAAACAAAATAATAACTTCCAACATTGAAATCTCTCACATAGAATTTTATTTTATGTAAGTGTCCTAAATGTTGGTAGAACAATAAAGTGTATCTAGAGTAAACTAACTCAAAATTCTGTTAGCTTACTAAAGGCTCACTTGTACATTAAAATATTGTTTGTGTTCAAGGAAAAAATCGCATTTAATACAGCTGCCCAACAGACCATACATATTAAGTTTTTTCCTTGATTTCACATGCAAAAAATAATACTTATGTTTTAAAACAACAAAGTAAGGTAACTTCAAGTATATTCTACGAATGTTCAGCTAGTATCGCATATAACATATTAAAAGTCAGAATCAATCAATATTAGCTAAAAATTATCATCTACATGGCAACAGCTATCAACATAATATGGTAAAAATGGAAAAGGCATGACAGGTATGCCATTTAATTGTACCACATATTTTAGTGCTCTCTTTTTTTCAGGAGAACCCAACACCATCCCGGTGTCTCGGAGTGTTTGGCCTAAGTCTCTACACAACGGAACAGCAGATTCACCACATTTTCTCCAAATACGGAAATGTTGACAAAGTTCAAGTTGTTATTGATGCTAAGGTGTGTGTGATGAGTTAGATATAGTAAAACTATTTTAATGGTTTCGTGGTAGAATGTATTTAAATTGTACATTATGTCATTTGTGTTATCATTAGTAATATAAATGTTTAAAAACTCAATTTTCCCCTTATAACAAAAACAACCATGCCCTTTTATTTTGCCAGTGTACTTTGTTATGTCAGATAAGCTTTATCATCCTATGATTAAAAATGTTACACATTAATATTTTTGAAATCTGATAGGAAGCTCTATTCTGATTACTCTTAATTGAATTATATAAATTTGACTTAAACAATTCAAAATGTGGATAAACCAAATTTAAAAGATAAGCTAATTATCCAATTAATAAGCATACACTGTAAATAAATACTTCATACATATAGTGTAATTATAAGCTCTTATATACATATTTAAATACTATTATCACAATCATATTTACACAATAATTTAGACAAAATTTATAAAAAAATTGCACAAGACTAAGTTAACTTGTGTTTTTTACAGACTGGGCGCTCTAGGGGCTTTTGTTTTGTGTACTTTGAGTCTCAGGAAGATGCTAAAGTAGCAAAGAACGAATGCACTGGCATGGAAATAGACGGCAGGAGGATCCGGGTAGACTTCTCCATCACACAGAGGGCTCATACTCCCACCCCTGGCATTTATATGGGCAAGCCCACACAGTAAGTTTGTTTTTGACAATGTTTAGTACACTATAAGTAATTATCAGCTTAAGTAATTTTATTATTGCTAAAACTGATTTGGTTTTTACTATGTTATTAAAATACATAAGATTAAAATGAAGTCGCTTTCACATCTTTACTTAAAGCTGTGTTTGTTTTAGTCTTGGCCGAGGAGACAATGGCTATGACAGGCGTCGCGACAGAGAGTAAGTATATTATAAAACATTGTAAAATGAGTAACTTCTAAACAATTTTTATGTTTTGCCATTAACATGCTCGTTTAGCATAAAAAAGCTTTAAGTGTAATCCACTGTACCAATAGTACAATTATAATAAACACAATACTTAGGAGACTTTTCAAGTTACACTACTTTAAAAGTTGCCGTGCATTATGTTTCGTGTAATCTTTATAGAGTAATAAAGATATTTGGAATAGCCATTGTAATAGTTTGTGTCTGCAGCGACTACTACTACCGGGGCGGCGGCGGCGGCGGCGGCGGCTACCGGGAGCGCGACTACTACGCGCGCGGCTACCGGCACCGCTCGCCCTCGCCGCACTACCGCCGCTCGCGCCGCTACGAGCGCGAGCGCTCCTACTCGCCGCGTGAGTAACGCCCTTACTGCTACCCACCACACAGTGCCGCCTACGTTTGTCCCACAACCCCTGATTGATTGAGCCTTAGGTAATCATACTTCGTACTCGACGCGTGAGTAACGCCCTTCCACGTGGCCCACGTGAAGTCTTAGCTACCGACATTTGACTTACAGCCCTGATTGGTTGACCCTTAGATAATCATCCACTGACTCTAGCCACCCCTATCTGCCTGTCTATCTATCCATAAGCCCGTTTCTTGAGCCTGAGGTTCAATAATTAGACTTCACTACATATCTACTAATCTTGCGCCAATAAAAGTTTAAAAAAAGGTCCGTATACGTCCATTTGAGTCCCCTAACTATCCATCAATCTTGCTTAAGTGAGGTTTAAAAAAGATCCACACAGCTGAGCCTAGCTACTAGCTACCCAGGGTGCGCACTAATTCTCACACACAATATTGTGTAAGAAATTCTATGATTGTGCATTATAACTGCATTTTAAGACATTACTGTGGCCAAGATTAATAAAGGTGCCTTAAAAATTACACAACTTACAAAGTATAATTACTATTCTTGAGAATCGAATAATTAAAATTTATTGTCCATAGAAAATGTCTTGAAATGTAGTAGTTCTAATGGTCATTTGATATCACCATTATTATATGTAAGTATGGAATTCAATACAAATGAAATGTTTTGCATGCTGACCCTGTATGTTTTACGATAGCTACTAAACAGCTAGACTTATTATTTGTTGTGTTAAGTTAAGATGAAGGTATAAATTTTAACAAGTGGAATAATATGAACAGATTAGGCTATTTGTGCCATGAATTATATAAAAAATATATTATATTTTTGTCTGTTAATCAGTCTTAACCAAGGTATATCATCAACCTTGTCTTTAAGAAATTTGTATCTTCATCTTAAACATTCATGTATTGATATGTATTACATAAGAATTTGTCACAATTTCATGTCTTCATTTGAAACCCCATGTGTCCCGATGTTTATTATATCATTGATGTACCTGTATGCATGTATGTATTGCCTACATGTATTTTTGCCATGTCTATATATTTGTAATTGATATGTATGTACCGCTCTGTTATTTTTCATAAAAAATACTTCTTATCTTCCGTGAAGCCTACGGCCCTCATCATCCTACATGTATACTTAAGGAAACATAAATGTTCTAACTTTACTATTGTTGGTTAAGGACCTTTATCAAAACGAGAAAATGGTTCCGTTTCAATAATTTTAGACTCAAAATATTGGAGGGTAGTTGCGCGAGGCTGTGCTCTGCTTGATACAGGATCTTACCGGCATTACCTTTCCCTTGCGTGTGTCGATGTGAACTTGGTGATTACATTGCTCTTTGACTTTGCAGGTCGGTATTAGTTTCGCTGCCGACGTGACTTCAGACATTTTTTATACAGCACCACTTCCCAAATGTAGCCGGCAATGCATTTATACAGTACCTGTGGGCCCGGCTATAACAGTCATACTTACGAGATAAGGGTTCTAGTTGTAAGTTAGCGTAACGTTAGACGCCACTAGATGTAAAGATTAGCTCGTAATAAAGATTTACAACTAAGTCTAATATTGATTTTGTTTGTTTGAAAAGGTATTGAAACAAGAAGTAAAGGATGAAGTTCCTTGAAAAACTAACTGTGTTGAAGTATTGAATTTTGAAATAAGTCGTTCGCCGGTCGAAGCGGCCGCCGCCCGAGCAATCTTTGAGCAAAGAATATGATCTAGTCGAAGCGCCGCGACGAAGACGGATCCGCTCTGATCCACTCTGGTCCCCGGGACCGTTCGACCTCTGGTCCCCGGGACCGCTCGACCCGCTCGGGTCCACGAGACCCACTCTGATCCACCTCGGATCATATTCTTTCCGATCACGCTTACACACCACACAGATATTTTTTGAGTGACTCGTACGTATTTCTATTCGATTCCGTAGTATTTGTATTTTATATATTATATATTTAGTTTGGTGATAACGTATTTTAGTGTAGACTTGTGTTGTGAACGAGTTGTTAATAAATAATGATTTTTCCAATATTCACGACTCTTCTTCATTGTAGTTTCTCCCACCTTATCTATCCATTGTATCCTATCTTTAGTAATTGTGCTTTCAAAATCTGGGTAAAAAACATGAAATTCGATTTTTTAACAATTGGTAGCACTTGAATAATTAATAATAATAAGAAAATATTACCAGGACATCATTGTTAGAAACAATAGTAGTATGTATATTTACAAATTTATCTATATTCAACTTCATCATTTAGCTTCAGCCATTTTATGTAAATAAAAACCTTATATATTTGTAATATTTTATTTCAGTATATGGTATTACACGTACGAGTAAAGTTAACAAAAAATCTCACTATCGGGTTTTTAAGTTCTTAAAAATATCTATGTATAGAAATATAAATAAATACGGCGAATCATTTCGTATTGGCACTTCTTTCTAACATGGCATTGCACGGATAGCTAAACAAATTTTGATTGTTTTGGGCAAAAGTACAAAAAGGTGTCAATCACATTAGTCATTAATCAACACAGATAGGTCAAAGAATATACAAAATTTGCACAACATTTCCAATCATATATTTCTTATAACACATTTTACCCCTGTTTCAAAAGTGCATGTAATATTCAGGAAACTTAGCTTAGAAATGCATTAATACTGCAAAAAACAAAACAAAGAACTATGATAAAACAACAAATAACAAGAATAGCTGCACCTTAAACATTACAATTAAAATTATTTCCTAAATAAATAAATTAAAAATAGTACCAATGTGAAGTAATATCTTCTAGCCTATACAACGAGGAATGCTAAAGTAATCAGAAATACTGACACAAGAAGGTTTACTTAATTTTCTACTATATAGGTAAATAGGACCCAAAAAGGAGCGACCACTGTAAATGCGCCGAGTTATGAATCGCGCTTACGATATTTAATCGAGGGAGTAAATATATACAAATTCATAGACTTGTCTAGACGAGGATTTTCCAATTTGTTCAGAAAAAGGACACAAATTAACTATATTCTACTTGTTTGCATAATAGGTATTCTATATAAAATGTTGCTATAAACAAAAAACCTACACAAACTTATTTACCTATATCTTAGTAGAAAAATTGGCCTATGGCCTACGACTTACAATGAAGCTATAAGACGGCAAGATTAAGCACAGACTAGCTTTAGCTAAATGGCCGGAGACAAGCTGGCATAGCATAGCTTTGGCTTCGTAATGGCTGGAATTCATTTAAAAAAAGAACGGACGCCATTTGGAAATATGTCTGATCCACGTGACACGAGCAGTGTTACCACTAGTAAAATTTGGCAAACCATTTAAAAACATTTTAATTACAATATAAATTATATTTATAATAAACGAGCATGTCAGACGGACCAGATGAGCTTTGCGATAAAATTCTCGATCGTCGCGAAAACATGTAAATAAATATTATTTTTCAGATGGAATCAAAGATATGTACGGATTACGTAAACTTTTCGGTCTACTAACATTTATTGGAGGAAGGATATATTCGATAGTCGAAGTAAATATGCATACCTATATTGAAGATCTACCTTCTAAGGAAGGAGTCACCGATCGTAATGTAAAAAACAAACCACCTACGGTAATCTATAAAATATCTACAGCTATATCTATACTAAATTACACGTTAAATACGAGTCTAATACAATTAAAACGTTATTGTCCAGATGGTATCTAGTCTGAACAGTTTGTTTTAGAGAAACATACACTGGTACGAAACAAATCAATAGATTATACTAAGAATTTCAAGAATGGAGTCATAATGTATAAGTTATACATAGGTATTAGGTACATAATATTCAAGGATGGAATCTACTAAAAAGTACCGTCAGCATTAAAAACCTATATTCGTAATTCGTAACAGTCTAAACCAAATAAGTTTACTTAAGGTGTTGAGTTGTTACGGAAATGTGTAGTCGATAATTTTTGTAGTAGGTATTTCATATAGAATTAAATCTACCGATTATATGATAATAATTAAATTTACAAAAGCTATAAAATATAAAATCACTGTTCATTAGGAATGTATTCGGACAGCTGTGGTAAGGTTTTTAAATAAATAAGTGACCTTAAATTTGGAATTTGTTAGGGTCTCATTTGGGCACAATTTATTTTTGGCTGCTACATAAGGGGTAAAAGACCCGGTTTTTATGTAACAGGTTTAAGTATATTGTCAAATTGAGTATCATGACCAACTCTTTCAAGTAGTATGCCACGTTTACATTGGTTTTATTAGGTCTTTATATTGTATATAAATAAAAATCTATACTATGACCATTTGGTCGAGGGTATTTACCCTTTTTGTCTTTTTTAAGGGACATGAGAAATTCTAATAAATAATAAAAAAATATTTTATACACAAAAATCTCGTAAGACCATACCAACGCTTACACTATCGAGGGTAGTGAACGAAAATCTACCCTACAATATTCAGCTTACGCGGGTTTACGCTAACCCAAAACTTCCTTGATTCAACATTTCATTGATGTCAGTCAACATCGTGCATCTATTCTTCAAACATCGGAACGAGGATGTATCTCGAATATGGCGGTCGCGATAGTCAGGGCGAGTCGGATGTAGTGATACGTCACTCGCAATAGACGACTACTAGTCCATTGGAAAGTTACATTTGGGGTTGCGTTTTTTAGAGGACGCAATTTTATTTTTTTGAGGTGTAGGGGGGGTCAGTGTAAAGCTAAAACCAAGTTTGTGGGGTCGCCACTGTAGTCCCACGGCCGCCAT
>DWAJ01004715.1:0-12503 GCA_018238005.1 Eurema mandarina
CAACACGACTGGAACAACCAATCAACGCTCCCGCACCTGACGATCACGCGCCGCGCACGCCGCGCCGTTACCTCGATACCTTATTTTTGACTTCTGCGCAGGTTTCGTTCAGCGCTAAAGATTCGTGACGCGACATATAATATTTTTTTGTAGTAGGTACCATAGAGATTTAAGTGTTACTAAATGTAGACGTAATAAATAATGTTATATTTGGCGGTGACTTCGACTTTTCCACAGGTAAACTTGCAAAACGTTGCCAACTACAGAGTTGGCAACGTTTTGCAAGTTTACTAGCCGTGCAATTCCTTGTCCTTGCTACCTTTATACTATATTATTTCCATTGCAAAAAAAAAACAGGGCGAATGAAATAAACATACCAATGCTGTTAAACATTCGTCTCAAAGTCACCAGCCGCAACAGACCTCTGTTGTGCAATTTTTCGCAGAGCACCGAAGACAGGATATTACCGACTAACATTCCAATGTATGGCAATGCGGATAGTGTAGCACTCTGAAAATATTGTTTTAATTTAACGCAAGTACTAGATTTTGATTCTTTTCTAGCTTTAGGTACTCATATCCAACTGTAGACGACATGTTTGTGGATGAAAGAATGATATATTTTGACTGAACTTCGGCTTGACCGAGAATAGGAGTTACGCATATGAAACAGCACGACACATCTAATTTTATCGTAAAAAAGTTAAATTATTAATAACATTTTTCGTCGTTTTCAAACATAAATAATTTCAACAGTATTTAACTTTGATAAAACCACATTACTACCAGAAATGACTAGTAACAAAACAAGCAGAACGGTAAAATTTTATTCACTTGATATGAATATTCCACTTACATTGGTTAAACTAATTTTGAGTCCTTTTTCCAAATACGTCGGCATATCAACAAAAAACAGTATGTAAACCACGGAGCAGCCCACATGCCCAGCCAACACTGCCCAAAAAGCCTTTGTGGTTATAATACATCTCCATGGGGTGTGAAAACTCTGAAACATAATAATAAAAATATCTCTTGCAAATCTCTTATTTTCTATTCAACAATAAGAAATCGTTTAATGTATTTCTAAATGTATAACTTGATAGCTGAAGTTATTTTCTTTTTAATTTTCTTAATCCCTTCTTAAAATGAAACCTAAAAAATTTAAAGTATATTAAAATATAAATTTTAGTCAAATTTTGTCATGGCTATTAAATAAGTATAACTTATTTTTTTTAAGAATACAAATTGACTTACATTTTCTTGAACTTGTTCATGAACAACAAACTATACACACATACACGCACACGCACCAATACGTGAAATGTTACGTAAAATTCATATCTATACTAATATATAAAGTTGAAGAGTTTGTTTGTTTGTTTGTTTGTTTGAACGCGCTAATCTCAGGATCTACTGATTCGAATTGAAAAATTCTTTTTTTATTGAATTGACCATTTATCGAGGAAGGCTTTAGGCTATACAACATCACGCTGCGACTAATAGGAGCGAAGATATAATGGAAAATATAGAAAAAACGGGGAAAATTATTCATCTTTGAGGGCTTCCTTTGCGTGCGCTGCGAAAACGGTTCAAGATTCAAAAATAATATGTGTGAAAGAATTATTCCTCTTTAAATGATCTAAAAAAAAGTCCGCGACAGGATATGTCTATCTTCTAAGATTGACACACTATACCATAATAATAGAAATAGATCCGACGGGGACGAAGTTCCGAGCAACAGCTAGTACAATATACGAGTCTTACCTTACGGCTAACAGGGTTCAATCCACATTCAATATACTCCCTCTCCAAATTTGTCATGCGTTTATGCTGCCCTGGTGTGCTCGCGGCGAACGAGTACCAAATGAACGCGTTAATGAACATTATGGCCGATATTGTGTAGAAAATTAGCTTCCAACCCATGCTGGTGGCTGCTAGCAGGCCCGAGAGAGGCATTGCTATAACTATGCCTATTTGACTACCTGAGAAATGTGATCAGTAATATCGAGATGATTTCGTTATCAACGTTCTGTATATTAAAACTTTCTCTTATTGAGAACAACATACCAATCAATAATTAATTTATATTAATAATTAAATATTCAAACAAGGTATGATTTCCAGAAAAGATTTTTAAGAGGTAAAAACTCCCGACCTATATTCATAATCATGAGATCACTTAACTTGATGATGATTGACGTAACCAATGCTTTCGTGAAAGGCACAAAAGGGCAAGTTTTCACAAGGCTCTTTATATTGAGAATATGTTGGAAGAAGTAATCATGAGTAGTTACATAAAAAGACGTAGAAAAAGCATTGTAGTGCAAAAAATAAATACGTTGATTTGAGACCTATATTAATACCTGAATACACTACTCCAGTATACGAAGTCCTTTCATGTTCCGGCAGCCATCTGCCAAGCAGGGTGTGACTGGCCGGGTACAAGCACGCTTGCGATAGACCCATTATCATCCGACACACGCATACTATTGGCCAACCACCCTTGAAATGAATACAAATGTTACCCTACTTTAAACTTTTCAATATATTGTCAATAAGGCTTTGTGTAAAGCACAAAGAGTATTAGAGTTACAGAAAAATAGGTTGCAAAACTTTCATATTAATAAGGTAGAATTAGCAAAACAAAAATCATCATAATCATCAATCATCATTTTATAAAGAAGCCTTATACGAAGTCATTAGTCTTGGCGACAAGCTAAGACAAGCACCGTTACAATGTAACATTTATCTAGCCTAAAATATACCATAATTGTTACCAATTTTATCAGTTCAGGAAGAAATCCACACAAAAAGCCATTCGTCAGCAAAGCTACCAGCAACACCAGTTTACCACCAAACCGTTTGGAGAGAATCCCAGCTGGTACCTGCATCAGCATATAGCCCCAGAAGAACGATGACAGAACTATACCTTGAGTTTTTTTGTCCCAGGCATAAGTCTAGAATAAACAAATACAGGAATGTAGTATCCTTAAACATAACTTTTACGTCTTCTTAGATGGACACTCGTGACAGAGTTTTTGGTTGCGATGACAACGTAGATGGTGAATTTTCATGGGTAGCTTTTTGGATAATGTGGTACTATTTCTCTTGATTAGAGGCACTGCATTATCAGTGGTATACCACTGACTACCAATCGACTGACGTAATCTTGTCTTGATTACGTCAGTCGATTGGTAGTCGGTGGATTGGTCTAGCCTTCCACCAGACATTAAATTAAATTAATAGTTTTAATACCTCTATCCAATTTGGATGACTTTCAAACTTTTAATATCCTATATAAGAGGAATGAAACTGTGAAACCCTGTACGCAAAATGTATAGAACAAAACAACCGTTACCTCAACTTTAGAATCTTTCTGTCGGCTTGTATCCGTCATAGCCAAAACTGCAACACCCATGCTTCCTCTAGCGATGAACAACGCCACCATGTTTAAACTCATACACAACATTTGTAAATGACGAATCCCACAGCCATAGTCTGCAAAATATTTTTAAGGCAATATTAATTATTATTTCTATACAAGCCGCCGTAATATACCATTAGGAGTGCGTCCAGTTTGTCTCCTCTCTTTATATTATAAAAAAATATATATTAATACACATAAACCTCCCTTAATAAACACTCTATCTATTAAAAAAACCGCATCAAAATCCGTTGCATAGTTTTAAAAATCTAAGCATACATAGGGACAGACAGACGGCGGATAGTGACTTTGTTTTATACTATGTATTAATAATATATTTAATTTGTCAAATAATCTAATTTTCCAATTTTACAATTCCATAATTTGTGTGAAAGTGCACCAAACATTTTTAATATAAAGCTTTGGATAGTAAAAGAAAAATAAAATCAAGGTAATTTTATTATTCCAATCAGGCTCTTGAATTCATCTATCATTTATATCATACTAATATTAGGTATTGGAAAATATTATCTCTGTCTGTTTATCTGATTGAAACTGCCTCTGAAAAAAATTGGTTCAGACATATTTTAAACTCTAAGAGCATTGGAAAATATATATTTTGATATATAGTGAGTAAATAAATGCTTTTTAATTTATATACTAATATTTTAAAGGTCGGCAACGCATCCGCGAAGGTGGTCACTTACCATGAACAAAAAAAAACTTACTTTTTAATTTCTCCTCGCCCATCTTATTAAAATTATTTCAATTATTCAATCATCTATTAACAGTCAACATAGTTTTACATCTTACATGCTTATAACAGCTACTGTTTGAATTTTATCACAATTGGAAATAACTATTTACTTAATTATAGGCGGAAATGAATCTTAACAGCTTTAAAATAGAGGTTATAATACATGATAATAATTTATCTCAAAAGTAAACTAAGTATAAACCAAAACAAATTAATATAAGATACGTCGTCTATTGTCTGCGGGTAATTGTAAATAGTTATTTATAAGCTAATACAAACATTATAAATACCTCATATAATATGCTAAAAATGATTACGTAAGGCGATGATAATATTTTTTCGTACTACGCATGCACCGATGTGATTTTTTTACTGGCTGTTGCCCGCGACTCCGTCCGCGTCGACTTTCATATAAACTTTGACCCCTCCTTTCCCCCTTATAAACCATTTTTCCAGTTAAAAAGAAGCCTATGTTTTATCTCAGGTTCAAGACCATCTGTGGACCAAATTTCATTACAATCGATTCAGCGGTTTGGCCATGAAAGTTTCAACCCCTCTTTCGCCCCAAACCTTTTTTTACAAAAAAATGTAGCCTATGGCCTTCCCCAGGCTCGTGACTATCCGTGTACCAAATTACTTTTTAATCGGTTCAGTAGTTTTAGCGTGATGGAAAGACACACAGACAGACCGAGTTAATTTCGTACTTATCGGTAATCAGATGTAGATCAATATGTAATCAGAGATTGAATTAACGAAAATAAACCTAGTGCAAAATGTTTTACCTAAAGTTGCAATGATATTTCACGCTCGTGGGGTGGTGACCTTTTTCATAGACATATTATGAACGAGCTAAGATTGAAGATGGTATTATGTTGTTCTGTAACTTATGTTAAGTTACAGAATTGTAAATTTTATTTTAAAAGAAAGTATTTTTCCCCCTTTTTTGGTAAAAAGTGTGGGACAACGTGCGAGTTTCTTACGCCGGTTCTTCAGCCGGGTTAGTTCCCGAACCGGTGGTAGGCATCATGTAGACTTTCTGTGTTTGTTTCAAATTTATTCAGAAAAAAATAAATCATTTCATTTCAATAAAACAAGGGTTTCTATATAGGTAAAAGTTAGCCGAATGGAAATGTATTAGACTGTGACAATTAAAAATTCAAATCAATTATTAATATCATCTCAGGAAATTAATAATTAAAGTCAACTATTGTCTTCAATATATTTTAGAAGTAAAACCGTTTAAACGAAGTCTATTCTAAAGTAATGAGAATATTCCATTATATTTCACCGAGGGGTTTCGATTTCAGTGGCGTAAGGTAAAAAATTTTTGGTTTATTTTTCTCGGAAGCTCGTCTATGGAGTATTAATTACTTGGAAAACCTAGCAACATCCCTTTTGTGTGTTTAATTTTCAAAGTGAATACTTCGGTGCTTCGATTATTTTTTGGTGGAAATTTTGTACCGTAATTTAAATTTGAATAATATTGCCATCTTTTGCTTCATGTATCTTTGTTACATAATATGTCACTGGCTGACCAATGATTTACTTTATAGGTCGCGTCACGAATGTTTAACGCTGGACGAGAATAGCTGCGCATTGGTAGAATCGCGCTCGTATTGACGTATTAGTGCGGGAAAGACAACACGACTGGGGAACCAATCAACCCTCGCGCACCCGACGATCACGCGCGCCGTGCCGTCCCCGCGATATCTTATTTTTAACTTTGGTGTTGCAGGTTTCGTTCAGCGCTAAAGTTTCGTGACGTTACTTATACTAAAGTGTAGGGTATGTGAATAAGCTTTGAAGATTGATGTAAATCTTCACTCGGCAGTTGGTTGTCGGCCATTAAAAGTGATACAAGTAATCTGCGTGTTTCCTTCTAATCCCGAGCAAATACATAATAATTGGTGACGAGACATTTCACGTGTGTGAAAAGACTTTTTTATATTATTATTAGTATTCATCGGTGTATTTAAAGTGAATTACGTGGGCACGTATAATGAACATTATGATGGCATTCGGCGGCAACCTCTCATTCGATCATCGCACGCAAGAATGGATCATTTTTATTGTGCGAGAAAGACAACACGACTGGGGAAACAATCAACGCTCAAGCACCCGACGCTCACGCGCCCCGCGCGCCGTGCCGTCCCCGCGATACCTTATTTTTGACTTCTGCGGAGGTTTCGTTCAGCGCTAAAGATTCGTGACGCGACCTATAGGCAGTGTTTACTACTGGTATCAGTATCCAGAAGTCATTAGTCAGTACTCAGTACGCTACGCGCATCCGTGGCGGTAGGACGTACTAATTGTTGTTAGCGAGCGATACGATTCGATTGCTTGAATCGAAAATAATCTATTTTTATTTCCTACTCACGCTTTTGACTATATTTATATTAAAAAACTTTGAGCAATATTGGATTTTAGTTATGAATTACCAAAAAGGAGTACTTAAACATTTTTTATTACTTTGAATTGAAAATTTCAAAAGATATTTATTTACTTATTAATAATTATTTACGAGAACGAATTGAAAATACAAATAAAATATTTGATTAATTAATTATAAATGAAATAGCTGAATAATTATTTTAAAACTTCCAAGGTCTTCAGCATACATTTACTAGATTTTTATAGTTATATTAAAAAGTTATCCATATATTCTATCCAGAAATAGATTGAACAAGACAAATTTCATTAAAATCGATACAGCAGTTTAGTAGTAGCAAACCCGAACTGCGACGGTAATACCATTTGATAAAACTACCCTTATGAAAAAGTTTTACTCTTAAAGGATTTGATCGCAGCCCTAATGCCCTAAAGGCATTTTTCAGGATTAGTGAAGATTCACATTCGTCGTGGGTGACAAACATTAAGACGAAAGTGTCCGATTCTTGAAGTCGAATTGGGGAAAATTTTTCTTTAGATTATGTATATAGACTAGCAGGCCGCCCCAGCTTCGCACGGTTTATTAAGATACGACAACGGGTAGATACTAAAAATTTCATTATATTTGACTATTCAGAATGTTTTTTTAAATACTGTTCACACAAAAAATCTTCATTATGTACATTATTATCCATTTACTGAATATTATAGGTATATGTTGTCGATTCGAAACGTTCTTTAAATTGAGAAGAGACTTATCCGCATCGGGATGAACAAAGGTATTACAGATATAAAACACAAGATCGAATGGCGAATTCCAAAACAAACAAAACTTGTTCTCTGTGAATTTCCTACCAATTCAAGCAATTACTTCCAATAGTGCGTTTCCTATAGTCATCTCGTAGCCCAAAACTATATCTGTTTAAGATTTTATATAAATCAGTCCAGTACTTTAGGAGCCTATTCAATTCAACAACAAACAATCGAATCTTTCTTCTTTATATAACAGTAACATATATTATAGATTATATAAAACATTGCACGCCAAAAATGAAAAACATTTTTCTGAAAATAATTAATATTAAATTATTGTAACTATACATTAAATTAAGATAATTTAAACATTAAATTAAGATAAATAATAAAATTTTAATTTAATGATGTCGCTTAATCAACAAGTATTAAAAATATCATTAAAAATTCTTGTTCTTTTTTTGTTTTAAATATCAAACCCATGGTACGTAATTTTTAACGTTTATTCAGCGATCACGTTGCAGCAATAATCGTGAGTAATAAAATTTAATATAATAAAAAAAATATTTATCCATTTACGTAATAATTTTACACCGTTTACATGTATCACAGGTATTTGATTTGTTATTTCTTTATTTTTTATTTTTTTGTAAAACATAGGGGGCAAACGAGCAGGCGAGCCTCCTTTTTTATATAATTAGGGGCAAACGAACTGGCGCGTCACCTGATGGAAAGTGATCAGTGCCACCTATGAGCACTCGTGATGTCACAAGTGTGTTGCCGGCCTTTTAAGAAAAGGTACGCTCTTCTTTTGAAGGTTCCTATATTCCCCTAATCTTCTCTTATTTTCACGAAGGTTCTAGAAAAAAATGGAAATACTTCGAGTTGACATCAGAAAAGTGTTCGACGAGGAATTGTATGACAGCGTGTTGAATTTCAAAGAATGTCAAAAGCAATTGAAATACCTTGTTAACAGCACTGTTGGCTTGTACTGTAAGTATCATCACGTACATATTAATTAATTATATACTAACAAAAGTCCACAATGGCGTCTATTAGTATGTTTTTACAAAACTGGAAAAAGATCAGGGTGATCTACCATTGTCAAAATTTTTTATCATCAATACATATAATACAAACGTAACGAGTCGCTGTCTGTACATGAAAGATATATGAGAAAATATATTATAGGAGACCTTTATTAATGCAATAGAACCCAAAACAAGGATTTTTGGAATTTTTGTCTGTTTGTCTGTTTGTTTGTGCACACTAATCTCAGAAACGGCTTATCCTATCTAGATGGGGTTTTCAATGATATATTGTGGTAAGCTTAACTTAACATTTAGTCTTTAATTCATGTCGATCGGGTGATAAATAAAAAAGTTATGGCAATTTAAAGAATCGCGCTGAATTTGCTGAACGTTTGTTGGCGCGAGTTAGGCATTTTCAAAAATTCTGCCCAAAGTCACTTTTCTACGCGGGCGAAGTCGTTGGCATAGCTAGTTTTAAATAAAAGTGAATAACATTAATAAAACATCTTATGAAATATACTATCTCCTGTTCGAGGCATCGGTGAGATCAGGTCAGTCTTTTAATACTGTCCGATGTCGCTATCATTTCCTTGGTAGATACTGGATTATGGGTTAGTTATTATATGTTGAAGGCAGATGACAAAAAGTATTAGGAAATAAAAAGGAATTTCAGTATCCTAAAAATATATCCTTACAGTCATAGATTCCTCCGCACGCTTACCAAATGGGATCATGTCTCTAAACTTAGCGGATTACGGCGATTACTACGAATGTTTAAGCATCAATTCTATAGAAAAAGACATGCACATACAAGGCAAGTACTGCACCATCAACGTGCCGTTCGAACAGAAGTCAACTATGCTGAATCTGTATATGAAGTCTATGCCGCAGTTCTCGCAAGACCAGATCATGACCATGTTTCCCGATTCATTGGTGGCATATTATAGGAACGTCATGGAGAATTTGGAGACTATGCCTGCTGTTAAGTGAGTAGTGAAGTATATTGATTTCTTAATTTGATAAACTATTAACTGCGGTCGGTGCAAGTGAGTAACTCGCATAAAAAAAGGGCATAAACCTCATTTTCCAAAAATATAGAAAGAAGATTTTTTCAGGAAAATATTCTTTGACGCTTGATTATAGGGTGGCTTTAGTAAAATTATTTTAAAATCTGTTTAGTAGATCCGAAGACTACCCTACCAAGTACATTGTAGGGTAATCAGAAATTTCTATATTCAAATATTTCACTCACCTATTATTATCTATTAAAATTACTCAAAAATTTGATCTGAATCTTGTTTTGCTATGTGTAGTTTATGCTTTAATTTTATTTTAAGTTTGAGTTCAATTTCTATTTGACATTCTGAAGCATTATATAAATTGGTTGAATTATATATGTCAAGTGTTTTCCAGTGAGGTCATATCAGGTACAGCAATGACAAGTGGTCTGAAGCTGGGACTGTGTATTCCCAAGGTATGCACGGTCAGACAAGTGGAACGGTTCGTAATGTCATCTCCGATGCTTCCGAAATTGACGTACTCGGAGGGCTACTGTCGTTTGCCACATGATAAACCACTTTGTGCGGCTGATTACGTTGCTTTGTAAGTTTTTTAATGCATGCAAAATATTTCAACATAATAAAACCTCTTCGCTTAAACCCCTTTGAGGAGTAAAGCGTTTCTGGGATTTTTATTTCAAGAAAATTTCGTATTCTTTTAAAGCTGGTGAAATATGTATATTACTTACCGTTATGTCACTTGATGAGCCTACTCATATATAAATAATATTTCCAATTCTAATTTAAATTTCCAGTTTTAATACATTTAACTATTGGTCGTTTTAATTAATTTTATAATAATACTTACTCAGACAAGTATTATTTTCTTTTATTTTTGCCCAGTTACAAGGAATTCGGTTTAGAAATTTGGGTGTAACGTCCAAAATCAATGAACTATTTTTTAATTTGTTTCAGCGGCGTGTTTGGAACCTTATTTGTGTTGACAATTTTGAGCACCTGTTACGATTTATTTCAAACATTTTATCGGAAAAATCGTAAGTAATTTTGAGGGATTGTTGTATACATGTTTATCGTATTTGTTTTCTTGGAAAAAGCCTTACGTACCTGAATTTTCCACTACCTGAAATATTAAGAATTTCTGATGATTTATCATAGATCCTTTCCTTCTTAACTTTTAAGGATTAAACGGGCAAAATGGGAGTCCCGTGCTTGACTTTGAACATTGATTGCGAGATTTTACTTGCCTTTTATTTGAAACATTTTTGATAGTACTACACTCATCTGGCTTAAGAGCAGAGCTAAACCGCCAATGTCTAACTTTAACTCTCACCGTGAATTTCTTTCAGTGGGACCAAAGAACCGTCTCCTCACAAGTTTTTCCATATATACAAATACGAGACGTTTCATAAACTTCCAGAAGCATAAAGATGCCTTGGAATGTGTCGATGGTATTCGAGTTATTTCCATGCTGTGGGTGATCTGTGGCCACGTGTATGCCTTCAGTTTTATGAACCCTGCACATAATACTATAGATGTAATACAGGTAGGTTAAAAAGTAAGAGAGAAAGACTGATTTATGAATCAGTCCCTTTCTGAATGAAAATAAAAGGAATTCAAAACTAAAATGAATATAAACTGCATAAAGCATAACATATACACTTGCATTACACAAGTGAAAACTTATAATAGAAATACTATATTTTTAACAAAATAAACATCAAAAATGCGAAAATACCAAATATTTCATTGGGTGTCCTGGTACAAAATTGTTTGTTATTTTATCAAATTTTATTTCTTAATTTTTTTGTGTTAATAAAATCAGTAATTTGCATGCATCTGTTAGAGGAATACTTATGTAGTCAACTTAACCAGATATTAATTAACTCTTTCCTAGTGGGCCACGCAAATATCCACCACCTGGGTTTCAGCAGCTCCGATTGTCGTGGACACATTCTTTACACTTACTGGAATCTTCTGTATTTATATCATACCTCCAAATACATCACCACGTAAGTTCAAGCTCTAATATTTAACTACATTATTAAAAAATATAAAACTGCTTCCTCTTATCCTTTAGTTAAAGCTGATTATTGTGATAGTCTACTTGCAGCTCAATGAATAATTCGCTTGTGTCGATTAGTGGCTTCAAGAAAGACTGAGGTTTTTTTAAGATTCCACATTTTAATAGATCTACAAATTTCTCTGTTAAACTTTTCAGCTCAGTAAACATAAAATTTGTCCTACTGCTTCTAGATATTAAGCAAAACTGAACATTAGACTCTCCTCATCTTTTAACAAATACTAATCTGCATGAAAGGAAATACGAAATATAAAATATTTAACTCCTTAACTACAGTACAATTCCTGAAGCACATTCACGTGTTCTACCTCTACCGACTGTTGCGTATCTTTCCTCTGCTGGCTACCATGGTGCTCCTCAGTGCGTCCTTCTTGAATTGGATTGGAGACGGTCCTGATTGGGTTAAGATGGCGTTTACTGTCGAGAGCTGTAGAATGCGGTGGTGGGCCACCTTGCTTCATGTACAAAATTATGTTAAACCTATGGGTTTGGTACGTTTATTGCTTATACACTATTTTTTATATCCTGGTTGATAACTGAGCAGAATACTTTTTTTTGGTACGTGATCAGCTTTGTCTATGAGCCGCCAAACCTAGTGTTTCACGTATACGTTACCTGACTTTGAAAAGGCGAATAAAGACAAATGGGAAGGGAAAAAATTTGATTCCAATGCTGCCATTTACACTTATTAAATCTGTAATGCGATGGTATTATTTACTGAACGCTGGTTTTCTTTGGAAGGGTATTCCCAAGGATCCCTATGTATTGAAATATGATGATAAAGAATAAAAATAATAAAATAGAGAAAAACCAATTCTACAGGCTTTGAAGAGACTGCCACTGGGATGTTCTAACAAGCTTTCTCAATAATATTAGAATAGAATCACGCCTGCTCGTTGCCCCCCTATATAAATACTTATTTCTAATTTCTGATATTAAAGTTACTCCTTACTGAAAATTGTCTAATCATATAAATTGACCATTCCATTCCAGTGTCTGGTCCAATCCTGGTATATAACAGTGGACACACAGCTATATTTTCTCAGTCCGTT